>KE524849.1:82073-99649 GCA_000441895.2 Anopheles sinensis | reverse complement strand
TAAATAAAAGGCAAGTATTATTATCGTCCGAGTAATGACTTTTCCATTTGCAGTAGGTTAAGGTTGAAACGAAAAATTACCAAAATTATTAAAATAATTATAATAACGAGCAATCACCACAGCTATACATATATTTGCATATGATAAAATATGAGATAATAATGTCGAAGGAAATAACAAAACCAAACCTCTTGCTTAAATTATAAAATCTTAAAACATTAAATCTTATAAGCTAAAGTGATGAACAAAACATAAACTATTTAAAAACGAAGCCAATCTTCCAATGTAATAAAGTAACCTTTAGAGCATAGAGCATCCAACACCACTAAACGCTTTGGATGAACTTTAAAATTCATTATGTGTTTACTACACATTCTAAATACATCAAACACAATCCGAATAACGTCACAGTTATGCCAATTTTCTTTTGTGACTGAAGTTATACCACTTCATGAAATGGACAGCAATTCAATAAAATTAAATTCATTCAATGTAAAAATATACCAAGCAACAAACTGACCAGTTTAACAAATCTGTGAAAACTGTAAAAGGAGCGTAAACGTGCAATATTGGTAATACAATTCGAACATTAACTACATATCAAGAAGTTTTCTATCAAATCATATGATGTCTATAAAATCGATTAAAACATAAATATTGTTATTGTTATTATTTATTTTCAAATTTTTAGCTATGTTACTCTTACAAAGTCCAGCACTAAAGAAAGTAATTTAACTATTACCACAGAACATTTTCGATTCTCCCACAAAGAAAGTGCGTTCGTGCGTTGTCATAGTTCACATCATCCTCCTCTCATCGTACATGGCGACCTTCGATCGATCAGTTAGTCGATCAGTGCCATCATGAGAAGTTCCAGTGCATGTCTCTTACATTTCGCTCTGTTATCACTTGGCCTTCTCCTGTGTCAACATAACGTTGAGCTCGCGGAACCACCTCCTCGCTGTGGAAGCCGACTCGTTGCGGTCCCTGGGACGATCGTTCGTGGTCAGTCCAGCTGGCCTGGACAATTTCCGTGGCATGCCGCCCTCTACCGACTGGAACGAGCCCAAGCTACAGCTTCCTACATCTGTGGATGTTTCATCGTCGGTGACCGGATCCTGCTAACAGCCGCTCATTGCGTAACGGATGCCAGTGGCTTTCAGCTGGCCGCTAGTGAGCTGACCATCAGGGCTGGCGTGCACGATTTGCTCGTTCTGGCGCGTTACTCCCAAGAACATCGGGTTCAGCGGATCGTCCGACATGGGAATTACTCGCTTGGATCATCTCGACACGACGTGGCCATCCTGACACTCCGTACAGTTCTCGAGTTCGGTGAGTTTGTTCAACCGATCTGCCTACCGAAAGGAGAAGCCAGTTTGCCGACGAGTGGAGTTGTGGCAGGCTGGGGACTTACTGAGGACCGCATACTTGCAAGAACACTTCGAGCCAGTGCAATGCCGATCATCGATTTCCTGGACTGTTTGCAAAGTGATCCGGACCTTTTTGCTCGCGTGCTGTACGATGGATTGTTCTGTGCTGGTTGGCAGAATGGTGAGTGATATAAATAGGCATTTTAAATCAACTAACTACACTTTTGAAATGCTTTCATGATAAGCAATGTCTTCAAATCACCCCAACACAATTTATAGCAATGACTTAGAATGAACCAAAAAGTGTTTTAAAAACTAGTCTGTGCAAAACAAATCTAGTCTTTTTGAGAGCTAGTTTTCTAGAATCCCTTCTACCGATCATAACTTACTTCAAAACACCATCTTCTCACCCCATATTTTGTTGGAAATTTGTAGTTAAAAGAAGATCAAACAGGAAAATTACTGAGTTGTTCTTAATCCGATCGCCTGAAAACTCCAAGGATGATTTTAAAATTATGTCAACCTCATTATTTAACTGAAGAGTTCTTCTATACCATGGGTAAAGTTATAAACACAGCTAGTTGGAAAACTACTACAGAATTCGTTCACAAAATGTTGCATTTTATGCCACAAAGTTGACGTTAATCAGTTTGGTTGAAGGTGGTTGTTTAGTTCCCTGTAAAATACCCTCAAATTATGGGAAACTTCTCACCAGGAACTAACGTCTGCAACGGTGACAGTGGAGGTGCGTTTGTGGCCAACATCCACGGCAGCTGGACGGCGTTCGGAATCGTATCCTTCACGGGTCTGGAGGAGAACACCGTCGATGGGGAGTCCTTTCGCTGTGATACCAAAAGTTTGGCCGGGTTCGTCAGCATCCCAAAGTATCGCCATTGGATCGAGCTCGTGGCCCAGCGCGAAGGGATAAAACTTTCCACCGATGCTGATGCCATATTGGTCGTGGAAGGAGAACGTCCTTCCACTGGGGACTCGGGAGAGGATGAACGGAAGGAAAGGGTCAGCGAACAAAGTGAGCAAGATCAATCGAATTTGATGATGGAGTAAAGAGCCTCCCTTCATCTCGGTTGGTCCATCTGGCACGATTGGTGGCACAATAATTGAAACTTATCCACTCCCGGTAGTGTGTCGTCGGTATCGGACGGAATGCGACGACCTCTCGCAGGACCTCTCATATCTGGCGTACGTCGTGAGGCCTGATCAAACCAACTTCAACGAGCTTCCGCAAGGATATTCCCGTCTGGTGATTGATTGCTTTGCCGTGCTGATAAGTGACCGGTTTCTCCTGGCACCGGCCAGCTGCTCCGTTCCGTCGAACAAAGACGCAGGTAAGTGGACCAGGTCCTTCCAGGCAGGAAAGGTTAGAAGATGTATCTCCCTCGCAACCGCAACATAATAAATCGAACAGCTCCAAATTAATCACTTTCGGCACCCCAGTTGGAAAATAAGGAAATGGAAGCGATTGGTGATCGGAAATAAACTGAACTCAATGTCGTCGTGTGAAAACTTTGCAGCACCGGCGAAACAATTCATTATCCTAGAGGCGGCCGGCCAGGCAACGGACTGCGGCATAAGGACATTCCATCAACACCCGGATTTTGTCAACAACCGCCCGGCAGCTGGCGACCGCGAACCGCCCGACCAGAGCAATCTCGCACTAATCGAGCTGAAACGCCCGGTACCGTAAGTAGTTCGCACGAAGACCTTCGGCAAATCGGCCGGAATTGATTTGTTTTCCTCCATTGTCCGGCTGCAAAATTGAAACGATATTTCTTCCTCCAAGCCTGTCCACCTGTCAGTTTGTGTGCCTTTGGGCCGGTGCCGACGACGGTGCTCTGGGCCAAATCTTTCTCTACTCGGCCGTGAACGGTTCTGGCGCCGGGGGTGAGGCCTGGGACCGGGGGCATCACCGGGTTCGGCCGGACAGCCCGTGCTACGACGAACTGCTGGCGCCCATGGTGATGGTACAGGAGCGGGGCGCGGAAGGTGGCGAGGGACCCTATCGATTGGTAGGCATTGTCCTGCAGAGGACTTGTACTAAACTACGCTTCATCTGGGTAGCTCCCTTTCTGCGTTGGATCGAGGAGCTCGTGTGGGGGAGTTTAGAATGAGATGGTCACTCTGGAATTCCATGGAGTACATCATTTTCAACAAGAGCACCATTGTGGAAGATATCGATTTTGGAACTTCTTTCAAAATAGCAATTGTCCTATATGTACGTACATATTTTATATATGTCCTATATGTACAATATTATTTGTTCAAAATCCTACAAAGAAAGAGACTAATCCTCTTATGGCCATTAGGATGGTTCGTCTACACACTAATAAAATGAAATAATGAAGTATTCTGCTTCAGTTCCTTCTTTGAAATATACTATAATTTCATAACAAAAGTTTATTACATTTCACTCCAAAACACAAATTATGTTGAACGAGAAATGAATAAAAAACATGAAAATAAACGGTGTCCCAATAAGTCTAAGCACGATTTGAAAATACTGATACGAATTTGTGTTTTAACCTGATGTATTTTTCTTTTCATTACTATGTCCCCTGATATTTTCTACAACATTTCATAGTAGATTTTTTCAATTCCATTCAATTATAAGCCAAGGAACAAACTTTTGGTCCAACACATCTCATTAGTTTTTTCGTTGTCCGTTAATATGTAAGCCCTATGTATAACATGTTAATCAAGATAAATAAACTTCTATTCTTGTTCAAATACAGTTTATGAGGCCACTTTATATCACTCTTTATTGAACATTACGAGGCACAATGGCGCAACTCGTGGAGCGGAAATCAATGCATTAACATGAATCAACATATAAGATCTAAAAACAAATGGAGGAGCAAGGTGGTTGCGATAACCCCATTATTCAGTAAGCAAAGTTTTTCAATTAATTCGTCGAACCGTAGAGACATGTATCCGTATAAATATACTCTCAAATCCACACCAGGTACTTTGTGAGTCAAAAAATCATACTTACCATGTTACAATTTTAATTTCTACAATATCAGACAAACAAAAGCACACTTTAAGAGAACAGTTGTACATTCTAGGATAAGTAGTACTTCATTTCTCTGTTTATTTGTGTTTATGTTGTGTAAGAGTGTATGTGCGTGTCCATGTTTGCCCTTAAACGTACAAATTGTTTATATCTTTCATCTATATCATCGGAATTCACATCATCATAATTCGTCAGTAACGTTGAATTTTGTCTTACCCACTAACACCCACTATCCACTAGCCTCAAGTCTTCCTTTCTCGAGCGAAAGATAGGTTACGTTGAGTCTGGTGCTGACACGGCACTAGACAGATCTTGCACGTGCTTGTGCATCCCCTCCCCTTCTTTCCCGTATTTGGTTTTTCTGTTTCATTTTGGTTTTGCTCAGTTAAGATACAATCACAATTAATAACCTTATGCGCACTAAGTAGTTGTTTTTTTCTATATCAATAAATCTTGTGTTTCATAGTAGTAGGAGACATGCTGAATGAACTAATACCGTAAAATGTCTAGTAACACATACTACGCACGTGTGTCGCCGGTTTCCCATTTTGATTTCTCTTTCGTAGAGTGTCAATAAAAATAGATATTCTATTAGCCGCTCCAACGCGTTGCAATAAGTTTGAGGCAACCATGTTTGCCCAGCAAACTCACACCGATCAGGGAAAGTTGGTTCCAACTAGCCTAAGTGTGCTATTGTTTTTTTAATTGATATACTCAGTATGACCCGTCCATGATGGCACTGATATCTAAGCCCACTTCCATTCCATTTCTGGCGCACCGTTCTCACCCACTCGAAAGATATTTTGGCACATGAGAGCGCATGTTTTGTTCCCAACAACAAGCAACATCACGAACATACAAAAACCACAATGTTCTATATCGAAAATAGCTGAGACGAGTTCCCGAGCGATCCCGCAGTCCCCGAACCGTAAATAAAGATGGCAAAGGGGCTCGTTTGTATCGCCAAATGTTTGGCAATATAAGTAGTAAAATGCCCTTCACTGAAAGCAAATATGGCTGCACCGGTTAAGGTCTGCTAGAGGACCTACCACACTTCGCACTTCTCGAACGGGTTCATCCTCGAACCGAGCGGACAGTTGAACGTTTCGGAGAACTCGCGTAAGTTCGAGAGTGGCCCTATGACACGGTACTTTGGCGGAGAGTGGGAGTCCTTTTCGATCTGCAGCGTCGTCGTTTCGTCGGTGACAGAAGAACACCAGACCTGGGCAAACGAGACGAAGAAGAGCTGTCGGTGGGTCATGTTGACCCCTGGTAGAGGCAACGTGTCAGTGTCGGTGTAGCTGGTGCGCTCGTTGTTGACGTACGCATGGAAAGCCGCCTTGAGGCCACCGTTGTCGGCAATGTTTTCGCCCATAGTCTGCTTCCCGTTGATGGACTTCCCATTGATCCGGTACGCGCTGTACTGCTGGTTGAAGCACTCCGTCTGGTTCTTGAACAGCTCGATCGTGTGATTGTTCCACCATTGATGCAGATTACCGTACTTGTCATACTCCCGTCCCTGGTCATCGAACGCGTGCGTCAACTCGTGCCCCATCACAACGCCCATCGCTCCGTAGTTAAGGCTCTTCGAGTTTTTGATATCGAAGAACGGATTCTGTAGGATACCGGCCGGGAACACGATTTGATTCTTCGTCGGCGTATAGTAAGCATTCACCGTCGGTGGTGTCATGCCCCACTTTGTCTTGTTGACCGGTTGATCAAGCTTCTCCAGGTTCTTCTTCAGACTATAAACGTTAAAGTTCAGGTTATTTTCGAAGTAATTCGTCGGTTCGATCTTCAGATCGTGATACTTTCGGTCCAACTCTTCCGCGTACAGGATGTAATCGGGGAAACCTATCATATCGCTGATCGCGTCCGCCTTCTCCACCGCTAACCGTCGCGTTTCCGAGTCCATCCAAGCGAGGTTCTTGAAGTTCTCCTTGAACGCATCCCGCACCTGATTGATCATCTCCTCGGCCTGTGGTTTCGAGTCACCGTGAAATACGTCCCGCACGAACATCGCACCAACGGCAAATCCCAGCACGTTACTCGTGTCCGACACGCAATAGCGCCACAGCTCCTCGCCACCATCCGAGCCCATCAGCGCCTTCCGGAGGCCCTTGTACGCGTCCCGGAAAGCCTTCGAGAGGCAAGCGGTGAATGTTCGTACCGTTTGCCAGACGAGATAGTTATTTAAAATCCTGCAAAAAAAAACAAATCTTGTATTACCCGTTTGGCTTATCCTCAAAAACTTCACACTCACGTCTTCTTTTCATCCGTAGCCGTGTACTCCTTCATCAACACGTTCAGCTTCTCCAGGTATTCGGGAGCGTACACCACCACCCGTTCTTTCTCGGTTATCTTTCGTCGCACCAACCGGAACGCCTCCTCGAAGTGCTCCTGCCAGTTGATGAACGGGGCCTTCTCCTGCAGCTCAGTCAGCGTCATCGGATGGTAGAGCGTTTCCTCATCTCGGCGCATATCCTGCGGAGTTGTGATATTTGCCAGAAGCGTCTCGAACTCGATCACTTGCAGCATCTGCCGGCGGGCATCGGTTGCATCCGCACCCAGCAACACTGACACCTTGGTCATGTACTCTAGATACGCGGTCAGTATCTTGGCGTTGGCGGTTTTGTTCAGATAGTTATCCCTCGATGGAAGTGTGAGTCCTCCTTGATCGATCTGTAGGAGAGGGCAACAATAAGTATCTATAAGATCTCGTCCATCGTTGTTTGTTCGTTAGCGCTATCGTCACCTGTATGATATGCTTGCTGGAGTTCCGATCATCCTCACCGACGGCCCATCCAAACAGTCCACCCATATTGTACTTGATCTGGAGCGTCTGCAACGTCTTCTGCAGTGACCATCGGCTGACGTCGAATCCGCTCGCATTAGCAGTCACATTCCAACCGCCAATCTGCCGCAACAAATTCTGCAACGGTTCCGCTCCGAGCTTCTCCATGGTCTCATCCTCGTCCAAGCACGACTGATAGTAGAGTTTCGCCTTCTTCTCCGCCTTCGACTTGAACTCGGCCAGCGGACGCTCCAGTGCGTTCTTCAGCACCAGCTGGTTCTGCTGCTCGAGCTTCCCGAACAAGCCCCACATCGATTTCCCCTCCGGGATGGGGTTATTCTTGATCCACTGGTTGCACGAGAACGCGTAAAAGTCATCGCACGGGTCGATGCTCCAGTCGATCGAGTGCAGAATTTCGCTGGCCGCAAAGATACAGTGCTGGTTCAGGCAGGGCGTCTGCTCCTCCACACCGAAAGGGTCTGCGTGGGGAAGAAACGAACAAGTGAATTCCTGAATTCCCATCGTGAGATGGTCTGGTCCTCGTGCGCGACCGTTCATCATCGGCCATTGAGCTAAAAATAGACCCTGCTTCCCTCTGGCCCCTTACCTTTATCCGAACCGGACCCCACGTGAGGGCGTACGTGAAGAATGCGCGTCGTGTCGTTCGCCAGCAAGCTGCTCAGCACCACGATCAGCACGATCGCGAACGCCAACAGCAGGATCAGCACCTTCTCCAGCTTGCTCCGGGCATTCCAAAGCGACGTTCCGCGAGCCGCATGGTACCGGATGTGCATCGTAGGGCTGCGTGTCGTCTCGTTGATCTGTATCGAGCCGATGCTACTACTGTCCTCATCGGCAAACTGTGCCTGTTTGTATCTGGTCATCTGTGGGAACCAAACAACAACAGCATACGTCACATTGTATACAGCTGATCACAGAGGCAAACGTTGGACGCGATCCCAACATCAGCCACACCTACTTGGATGCCGTCCGCTTCAGTTCGTTCGATTTCGTGCAACGCTAGTTAACTTCCTCAACAAACCAATCTCCTAATCCCCAAAAACCCAACCCTTCTAGACAACACTCGAACGCGGCCAAGGACGTCTGTTGTGCATTTCAATTCTCACTCGACTCGTGAACTACTCTACCGTAGACCGTGGACTTCACGCAATGAATTAAATTATCCCTCGATCGAGCTCGCAAGACCGCCAACGGAAGCACCTCTAGTCGCGTTCGCAAATCGCACGGAACTAAACCGCGAGCGTGATAATCTTGCCCGCGTGATCTCTCGCCCCGAGGGAAGAGAGAGAGATAGGGCAAGGCATCTTGTAAACAATTGGGGAACGTAGCTGATGACGCACTGCACGAAGCCGTTGGTCGAAAAGGGCGGTTTACCAACGCTCTCCTGCTTGTTGTCGACGCTTTCCGCGAACAACAGCGAATTGGATGTACGCGCGCGCGCGCTCCAATTTGTCTATACGCCTAATGGCGTAAGTGCGGCGCAGCGGACCACAACAAGGGGTTGGAGTTTATTGGTGTTGGCGCCCATTCATAAGCCTCCATCGCGGGGCCACCTAGCGAGCTGTCTGTCCTCATCGAAAATGTGCAGATGTGCGGTCGCGATAACGATTCGCGTTATCTCCAAAAATGAAACACAACTCCACCTCAAAATTGTTAACGATTAGGCACAAGTAGAGTTTCGTATCGGGAGCCACGATAAAATTGGACGGGCCTTCCGATGACTTCGTAGCAATTTCGCATATGCCATACCACTCTCGTTAACTACCAACCAGCGGTCAGAATCGCTTCCAGAAGCGAACAATTACGACTTCTATGAAATCTATGATGAGAGCTATGGCAGCGAATGATGAGGCCTACAGACGATGGCCGTAAAACGTGCTACTGATCATCTTCATTTCCTCACTCATCATCCATCCGCCGGTGACGTGTTGGAACGAAATGAGACGAAGTTTACAGATAACCTTTCTGGACATGGTCCAACCCATTTGGTTGGTTACGTACACAAACGAGGATTAAACAAGCCGCCGCAACCGGATGTTGGAATGCAGCAATATAGCTCAGTTTAACGAACGTGCGGAAACAATATTGAACGTCATAAAACGATTCCAAAGCAGGTAGCTCGTTTGGATACATGTGCCATATAGTTAAAAATCATTTATGAGCTAGTAAAATGGAAACAACATCGTTGGAAAGTTGTTACGATAGATGAATCAACTTGAAATAACAGATATGGTTAGTATTTTGTATGGCACATTAATGTATGAATGAAAAATGTGGGTCAGCAATACTTAATATTTTGCTTTAAACCAATGCTAGTGACCAACACTTTCATGAGTTAAAGTTGTTTAAAGCCTAACAAAATAATTCAATTCGGGGTTTATTTAAAAAGTGAGAATATTGAATGCGAGTTATAAAGAGATCTAATTCAAAACTACTTAAGTAGGATTTTTGTTGTAAATGATGGTTTTATAAAGTTATGCTTTCTAGAGAAATTGATTAATGCTACCTTCAAAACTCAATAACAATTAAAAGTAAAGCTCAGACGTAGGAAGCGTTGCTTGCTTTTGCAAAGCCACATTGCCTCATAAAGATATCATAATCTCTATTTAATAGGATTCTAGAACAGACGAATGACGTCGATGAAATGCGGAAGCGGAAACCAGATGGAAAGTGCAGGCTTTAACCTGTTAACCAAGTTGTACAGCCCCGCGCACCGATAGTTCAATAGTATTCCACACGTGTCCTATTTCCCCAGTGAATGATACCGATAAGCGGATAGTCACATTTACGCTTCATGAGCCGTTTATCTTATCAACACGAGCGTATACATGCATAGCAGTAATCTCCTTATGTGCGCATGCAAGGCAAGTCTGGAATGCATAACAAAGAGATGTTTACGTACCGGGGATAGTTATAACACTTTCCCCAAGCGTAATTTTGCTCCCTTGTTGGGGTGAAGGTTAAGGGATTTCCTGTCATATGTTGGAAGTTCTTTATGGTTTTCCTGCGCAAGGTGGATTTTTCCTTCGATTGCTCTTACGCTACTCACCTGTACTGACATTTTGGAATGTATGCTAGGTAGACTGATAACACCGCGACACTACACTGCAAACGGTCGCCCTTGAGGCTACAAAACGAGGGAGTGTCTATTTTGTTCACTTTCACAGGAAATTTTCTTATCATGCAGCATATGAAGCACCTGGCTTTAGTGAAAACGGTCCGCCACAACTGGTGTCCTCTAATACCATATTGTGCGAAACTTCCCGTCTTCTGATCACTGACAACTAACTCTTAATGCCTTGGAACATATTTTCACATCCATCAGGGGATTTATTGTAGTTTTTGAAGAATAGATTCTCAGCTTGAATAGTGAACTAGGCTCACTTCTCGTCCCTTTACTACTGGAGCATCTTCTACGGAAGCATCTTCATTGCAGCACTGGTGCATCTGAGCGGCCATCATCGTTCACCACATCCCGAGCGACACATACCACACGCTTTTGCGATTAATTAATCCATCGTAGCCACTTGCGGGAATTGCAGAGCACTCAATCTAATGCCGATTTAGAATCAGCTAACGTCACTAAACACAAAAACGGCACAAGATGCGACCTTTAAACGAATTGATAGGGAGCAAACAACGCTGTGCCTGTAGTTCGCACATCAACATCGCCATCGGTCGCCTCGGGGCCAAGGTTGGTGCGTTCGAGGACGGTGTAAGAGGCGAATGAAAATAGTTGCGCCAGACATGCGCCCCAACCGTCGCCCGTACGGCGGCTGCGTCCGCGTCGGATCTGTCAAATGCGGGCAAGTGCCGGGAAAATTCGACACCAAAACAAACCCCTCCGCATCCGGAAACCCTTGCCTTCCAAGGGCGCACGAGCGACGCTGGATTCTGTCAGCCGCTTCCGTCATCCGTAGGCAATCAGCTGGAAGGGATCTTTTGCGTGTTTTCCCGGGGATCAAAGCAATCGAGGGTAATTTTCTATCAACTGTCAAAACGCATCAATCGTTCAAATGGAGCACCACGTGGTCCGTGGTTGTCGTTTTTGGAAGTGTGTAATGTTCAAAGATGCGAAAAACAGACACGTAAACCAACTATTTTTCAAATGTACATAAACATTACTTTTCTCCTAAACATAAAGAGCTATCCATGGCAATACACTGTATAAAATAAACGTAAACACTACCACAAGAGAAGAACAGTATATCCCCATAGCGAATGATTTGTTTATTATTAGGAAGGAACTCGATTTGTAAACTCTGCGAGTAGCCGGCTGTTAGAAATCGAAGGAAGTACATTTATAACTATTTTGAAAGATGTGACATCTCATGGTTACCAGGCTGATGAGCCCTGCAAATAATTACATTAAGCCAATGCAAGCGCAATGTTTACATCTCTTGTTTAGATGCATGTAATATATAAACAGGAACCAATATATCAAACGTTAGTTTCATTTGAATTTTTAACAATTTAGTAAGATAGCCAATAAGTCAATGACCTAACAAAAAGTTTGTTGAAAGTACTCCTTTGATTTTTTGTGAATTTTTCAATCCGCTACATTATTCGACGAGTCCAAATTACTAACTTAAGATTATTTCAAAAATGGTTCAGAGAACTAACCATGGAATTAAATTTTATTTTATTGTTATGACATATTTTCTGTAAGACTTATGCTTGCTCCAATTTTCATTTTAATTTTAAAACTTTAATCAAAGTTCGTTTTTCTTTTTTTTTCTTCTTTTTCGCGTTGTATAAAACTTTTGTCTATCTTGGTTTGTTGTTAGATAACTGTTATATCCGTAGAATTGATTTAAAATAAACCTTTAAAAAGGATACGAGTAACTAATTTCAAACCGAGTGAAGCACTCAGCGAACTATTTGTAGCTCAAATTGCATCGGAAGGGGAAGTTCGATCCTTCAGTTTTTCCCCCCGATTTTCCAAACTCAAATCCTGCTGTTCGCTCTTTCTCTCTGATTCGTTTTCTCTCCCTCTCGTGGGAAAATGCTCTCATCGTACGAAATAGCCACGTTCGCAAGCTCGTGTCCTCGACCCGAGCCGCTTCGGAAAGTCCTGCAAGGATACATCTTTCTGGCAACCTGCCCCTAGCGTGCCCATACTGATGCGCTTTACTCTGCCCGAACTCGCACGAAACTAGGACGCGAAAAAGTTTTACTATTGCCACTACGATCATCCCGCTCCGGTTCCGGCCGGCAACCAACCCTTCGCCCACTCGCCAACCCCTTGCGGCCGGGAAAACCCCCGGCAGATTCAGCACGGGGCAAGATAAGTGTCCGCGCGGGTAATGGACACGATGCGGTGTTGGAGCAAGGCCTATGTGTAGGAATAAGTGTGAGTTTTCTTGTTTGTTTTCTGCTTTCGTTTCGTTTTGATTGCCAACAGCATTTCGGTATTTTTTCGATTTTTCCTCGGATATATGTTTTTTCCCGCCCCCGCAAAAACCAAAGCGCGTTGGCGTCAAGCAAATTGGGGGAAAGGGTGGAAAGGTGGTGAGGGAGGTTGTAGAATGACGACCCCATCGTCACGACCGGTGGCACGCTCGATGCACATGCATGCTGCAGCCGATTGCGAGATTCATTGAATTGCAGATATTCATAGAATCCAATAAATTTGATGACAAACTTTTATTGTTTGTTTTATTCTAGTTTGCCCGCTCCGCCCGTGTTCACCCAACCTTCCATTTCCGCTACTGAGCTGCAATTTTTCTTGCTTGAAATAGATGTCATGCTTCTATTATATTGGTGTTGTTTTCTGAGAAAATTTGATGGTGGTGGAATGCATTGCAGTGTACATTTTTATTATTAAAAAGCTTATTTGTATCGTTCGATCAATGGTTGAATTTATTCTTTTCCATTCTTTTCATAAGGAATTTAATTTCAAATGGATTTTCCAATCCGAAATAACTTTCTCGCCGGTTAATTTAGTCATTTCATAAGATAAGAGGTTATGTGTCTTCCATCCTGAGCTTGGCCTATGCAACGTACAGTGAAACATGATTGACACTATTCGGAACGACAGGAGCACGCCCGAAAGCGCCGACAAAGTTCCTCCGAAGCCGAAAACTCCCAACCGAAGCCGTCCGTGCAGTGGACCATAATACGTTCCGGCATCGTGGCGCTGGACACTCGCTGGACCTCAGCATCCAGCGACGCCAGCGTCGAGTGAGATCCCGGCACATCCGGCGTATTTTCCCCCGCGTTCGCCCCAACTTCTTCGGCCTCGGCAAAGGCCTGTTGGTCGTATGGCCGCGTCGACGGCGACACAAACGGTTTCCCTCCGCCATTGCGCCATCGAGGAGGGGGTAACGCAGGGTGCCCGCAGGGTGAGGCCTTCTGACTGACCCAAATTTAAAGTCAAATAGGACTGGCCAGAAGCTTTTTCGCTGCTGCCGGCCGTGCCGGGTTCCGGTGCAAAACTCGAAACTCAATTATACGATGCATTGTACAGTCAAATTCGAACTGTTAGCTTTTCCGGCTTTTCCACCAGCCTCCCGGTTCCCCGCTTCGGCCCCTCGCCGAGCGAGCGTGCCGTGGCGTTTGCAGAGATGCACCGACTTTTCGGCTGCGAAGAGCGCCGGCAAAGTGACGACAGTGTTCGCACCGTGTTTATGAGCGTCGAAACGCGGCGGTTGTGGCTTAGCGTGCGGAAAAAGGAATTCGCACCCGGCGAGGGGAAAAATAAACCGAACCTAAAAGGCAACGGTGGCGAAGGGCAGCAGGGTGGAAGGACGGCTTTCAACACTCAAGTTGCGGATTGCGCTCGCGAAAGCCGTTTACCTCCGCCAAACCACGGGAACACGGGATTCGCCGTTTTCCACGCCTTTTCCACCCGCTCCGTGTGGCGTCCACTCGAGCTGACCTCCAATCACGGCCACGCTGATTAGTTCGTGCATCGTGCCGGCCCGAAAGCCCACCGTTTGTTTGGCGGCGTTTGTTGCGGGGTCCTAGTTTCAAATAAACTCGAACGAAACCGCTGCTTCTGCCGTTGCTGCAAGCTTTTCACGATCCTTTTCGGTGAACGGCGTGTCACGAACCGATCGTGAGGTCAATCTCGTACGACCCTCCGTATCGACGGTTTGTTCCGGTCCTTTTGCTGGCTTAGGACAACTTTCCCAGCGCGCTGAGGTGAGTGCAGTATTCAGCGGAGACGAAAGGCGTTCCCTCACACCGTCATTATAAATTCACATCCAAACTACGCTCGCAAAACATCTCACACAGGGGCCGCAAACTATAGTTGAAGGGAACATTTCGCGCTCTATTTTGAAACTTTTGCCCCAAAAACCAAAATCTATCAATCCGCTTTAGGAATTTAGTTTTAACTAGCTTAAAGGGATTCTCCATTTTGCTGTAAAAGTTTCAAAGGCTGTTAGTTAGGCATCTCAGTCTAATTTCAATCTAAAAAATATATTTTTTATTTTTATTTTGGCATTATTAAATTTGTTTTGCCATTTATTGGATTAATAATAATGAAGAGATGCAGATTAATGTTTAAATCACAACACATTTCTAGGAATAAGGGTAAGCAACAAGTCACGCAATTCTACTCAATATTATTCTAGTTTGTAAATGGAAATCTTCCTTGCATTGGTGCAGATGATCCTTATTTGTCACCAAATACTGCAAAGATTATTTGTTTCAGCGTTTTATCTGTTCCATAATCGTAATTTATTTGTCATCAAACCATTTAAGGTTCACATTTGACTGTCAAGCATTAATTCAATTGTAAATAATGACTATTTTACCTTTCATTTCTTTCCTGTTTTCATTATCCTTTGCTATGTTATTTCATACAAAAAAAGCCAATCACGAAGTGCACATGCTTCAAAACCACTTTATTACATGTTTGTGATACTACTTGATGCAATTGAACCAAATTTGAAACAGCATCGACCAAAAACTCAAAACATCTAAAAAAACACTGAGACTGTGAAGGGGTTTAATATCTCAAATTATCAAATCTCTAAAACTCTTTAAAATAAAAATGTCTCGCAATTAAAATGAAAGGTTACAAAATACAGAAAATAAAATTTTTAAAGGGGCAATTCTAAAGTGAGCATTTATTTAAATGAAAAGATTAAAGAGTAAACATTAATGCATTGGAGTGATTTCGAATGCCGATGCGAAGACACAGAATTATTCAACATTTTTTCTATGGATCGAACAAAAACTTTCAAAATACAAAAGGGCAAAATACGTCTGAACAAGATATGTATTTTTAATTTCAATACGAAATAAATATAGCTCGAAACTGAGAAATTGCACTTCGTTTTTCCGATGCTCAAAAACCTTGGGTTTGATTGATTATTTTTCCCAACAACTTACTACTGTAAAATGTGCTAAAATTACTCTCCAAATTGACATGCCATAACCAGGTATATGAAATGTAAAGACGTATTGTTAAAAATTAGTCTCCTCCAAACCGAAACCGACACAAGGTCTATGTCACCGTTTATTTGATTTGTCCAGCAGTCTGCATATGTGGACACCAGACAGCAACCAATCTGTTCGCGACCATATTCCGGCTGGTGCTATCCAGCCTATCTTGTTGTTTGGAAAAGTATTCCCTTCCCAGACAAACCGATCCCGATACGGACATATCACCGTTGCGATGAAGTTACGGAACACAACAGTAACCGCCTGATGCCACAGTAATACATACAGTAACGTTCGATGGGGATTCCCTTACGTTTCCCTCTTGCCTCTCCGTCCCTTGGCTGGCGTGTCAAGCTCGTTTTTGGCAGCATATCGCACATCACCTGTCATCGGCGAACGATAGTAAAGTAGAATTTACTGTCTGCTGCGAGCCCGACCGACCATGGAGTCGAGGCTATCGATTACTCCCGCTCCGGAAAGCCGGAAGCTTCACTCCATTCTCCTATTGACCCTTTTCCCTTACCGTTTCAGAAATGCAATTCAACCGACTGAGCAGATGGTGATGATGATTTGAATTCGAAAGCGCATCTTGTTGAATAATTTAATTGCCATCGATTCGTTCTCGCCTCGAGGACATGCCAGGGAGTGTTCTCGATGCTAACGTTACTGTGCAGCACGGACGAAGCTCACAGTAACGTGACAATGCCGAAATCAACTGTCAGAAGTGGCTATTGGAGGCTGATATGTACCATCTTTGTGTCCGTGTTTTTAGGTTATATTTTTTAAGCGAATGGATTTCTCAATAAGGTTTTTAACGGGGTATTTTAAATATAAATGCAACCGGTAGAGTTTTGAATATTTCAAATGCAATGAAGAAACCCGGTTCGAAAATTCACTCATTTCCATCGGGCAATTACCTTCGAATGTTGGACGTTTAATTGGTTTAATGAGTAAAGCTAATTAATTCACTGTAAATTACAATCATGCCCAACCTTATCAAAACTAATAAGTGCACTCTCTTCATTAAACGAAATATCTATATGCCTTCTTCTATTTTTAATGAAGTCTATTTTGGGGAAACAACATGTTTCTTGATAATAAATGTTTTCTGTTTAATTTTTACACGACAGATGTATTTTCTATTTTCTACGAGGTGTTGCATTAAAACCGACCTAACAAATTTCAAATCTAATGTAATCACTGATTGGATTTCAACCAGAAACATTTTAATGGAGGCAACGAAATCATAACCTTTTTACTCATAATAATATTTCCCGGAACAATACCGTCATACCGACGGGATTTGAAGGACTATCGAAATTCCTCTAGGATCGTGTTTGGTTCCCAGAACTACCGTTAAAGCGGGTTTTCGCTACCAGTATCAAAACACACCCGATCACTAGTTTCGCCGCCCGGCATAAGCACCCCAACTGCTGGACGCTGATAACTTTCCACGAATCTCAACCACCGGTCGGCCGGCATTCGCGTCTAATTATGAAATATTCAAATAAACAAAAGGCATATTAAATTTCACCGAGCAGATCTTATTTATTCATCGGCCGCGAGAGTGGCTCGTCGAAAGTTCACCGTGCACTTCCAACTCCCGTATGTGAAGGGATTTTCACGAGGCGATGGTGTCGGTGGACACCCACGTACGTGAACCCATGCCAGATGGCAACCGGGCGCCTCCATCGGCATGGAAAACTCGCGCACCAATGGGAAGGGTTGAACGGGTTTTTTTTTTTGTATCCGGGCATCGCTTTCCAACGAACTCCCACCGGACAACAATCCGATCCGGACCGGGAAGCGCACGATAACATAACATAGCGGCTTCCCTTGTTTTTTGCACGGGAAAGCTGGAAAATTTCCTTGTTTTGCACACACATTTTAATGGTTTTTTTTTTGCTCCTTTTTCGTTTTCGCTGGTTCGCCAAACAAATGCAAACGCACAAATGATGGTAAATTT
>KE524849.1:67199-78109 GCA_000441895.2 Anopheles sinensis | reverse complement strand
AACTACTTTTATATGCAACATTTAATAATTCATTTATACTAGCATGGACGAGCGGTATGATATGATAATGTTTAAATCCAAAATAAAATGTACCCATGCCCCAATGCTTAGGAGCAGTCAATTTGACCGCCAGTTATTGAAAAGTTTAGCATTATATCTTATTTGTTGGGGTCTATTTTATAAGCATCCTATGCTTAATGCTCCTATAGTGGTGCTTGTAGCAAAAGTGGCTGTAGTAGAATTAAATGCTAGCTCTACGAAGCAATAAATACAATAGCGTTATTTGTCCTTGTATGAAATGTTCTTTGCTCTTTTACGGATTGTTTAAAAGATAAGCCTTGCCACTCAGTAATATAAGGTTCCAAAATTTTAATTTTCCAATACAAGTTGTACTAATATGCTAGATTTCTTAAGAATTCATTATGAGTGCTATGATTTCCTTAAGGGTATAAATCACCGCAAAAAACATTGGTCTATGAGTTATTTGGCCATTCTGTTTGAAATATGCTTCAAAAATAAATTACGGTCAAAATATATTCAATATTTTCCAAGCTTTTCAAGTACTACCACCACTATAGGAACACGATACGACCACTATAGGAACCATATTGAAGAATAATGGTGTTTCATTCATCATAATTAGTATTAATATGTAAAATATTCTGTAACAGACACTTATAAATTGCATAATATTGCTAATAACATGACGAAGTGCGCCACTATTGGTGCAGTAACCCTACTTATGTTTATACACTTTCACTGTTGCCTCATTTCTGTCTAAATACATCGTGCTGGAACGACCTACGCAATCAAGGAGATTTATTTTATAACCCTTGCTCCAATTACAGTTGAATTGTAAGAAAGTTGATCTTTAAAATATAAACGTGGTAATAAAATTCCTTGAACTCTTCGTTTCATATTTTCCATTCAAATCAACGGAGTTACGATTCCTGTTTTAAGATCCCATGCACATTCATATTTTGTTACGAGCTCTTGCGAAGATTATTATTTTGAACTGTTATAAACATGGAAAAATAAATGAAACATTCTAAATGGCAACAGTTGGCATTTAATTTCTGTAAAACTTGTTTCAGTTTTAAACTGTGGTCATAAAATGCCACCTCGGTAACCTTCGCGCATCACCCAAGACACGTTTCCCAGCGCGTCACGTACGAGAAATGAATTCCTCCTTAGCGCCTGACGTGCATTGACTTCAGCTTCGCACGCCAAGCGGCACAGAAGAAGAGAAATAAAATCATGAGCATAAAAGAAAAAATCTTCACCTCGGCACGGTTCTTTGGTGCGCATAAAAATGTTTACGATCACAACTTGTTTAATTGAATGTAAAATCTCTTAATAATATGTTTCGCACTCTCGATCCGAAACACCGGACGGGACCGCTTCGTAAACGCCATTCGCCGGTCGGCTTTGCCCCGGGTTCGATGGCGATGGACAAATCTATCACACTTTTGAAATCTCCCTCAACCATCGTACATAGCGGGCAGGTCCCTGCAGTGAACCCTGGTTCGTGCGATTCGGTTTGGTAATTGAATTATTTCACCATTCCAAGTCAGCCCATCCGTCTTTTTGGTGCCAGGAGGAGCTGTACTGCCTTCCAGTTGGTACCAGAGTGCAATTGCACCGCTGCACCGCGTGAGATCAAAACGGCATCGTGATCGGTCGTAAATCTTTATCGTTCTCAAAAATCGAGTACCGCGCGAACGCGATTGCGATCGGGTTTTCGGGGCGCTGGGAAAAGTAACAATCAAATCGCAAGGATTCGGTGGACCTTCGTAAGAAAAAGGGTAAAATTAAAACAACACCAGCACAACGCGCCAATCCGCGACGCTTGGGATTGTTTCCGGAAAGCCATTAATTTACCAACAAAACCAGCCAAGACTCCAACTTAAGAGAGAGCGCTTCGACGCGTCCAGGAACCACTTGTAAGGATGCACCGCCCGTTGCTTTTGCTTGTAATTTAATTCCCGAGTTTCCATTTCGTGCCCGGGTAATGTCTGTGGTTAAAAGTGAATTTATAAACAATAAATAACATCACAATTAAGCGAGCGATAACCTACAAAATGCTTGAGTATTGGAAGGTGGCGAGGAACTGCTTCAAACGCGACCGAGCAGCATAGTTCTCGGTCGCCTTCCGAGAAGAGCACACCGCTGTCTTTTATTTTTCCTTTCGAACGATCGCTCCTCCTCGAGCCGAGTTTCGGGGTGGTGTCCGATGATAAACGATCCAAACGGTGGGTCGTAATCGTGAAAATGCCATGAAAAATTGATTTCGAGGTAAGAACTGCGTTTTGCCACAAGCGAGCTTCTTCGAGACGGTGGTACGCGCGGAAGAAAACACTCAACTTACGTTTGCGTGTGGTAATTGAAGCTTTTAAAATTTGCCTTCGCCTCTCTAATGCCTCGCAAGAGGGAATTTGCATGCTTGCGAGTGCCAGGAAAGCCGACAGGGAAAACTACGAATACGAACCCCCGAACCCTGATTACTATCATTATGCGGAACGTTGCAGGCCGCAGCCTGAGGTTGTAATCGGTCCGGTTACTTCGGCCGCCGAACCGTGGACGTCAATTTTGATGCATAACTAAGTGCTTCATTTAACGTGATCGTGATGGTAATGAATCATCGACGCTACCGGAACGAATGGCCAGTTGGATTGGTTGGTTAACTGGCTCTCATTGACTCCGAAGCATCTTACAGCCAACGGAGTGGTTCGATGCCGATTCGCAATCGATGATAAATCACGGTTTTGCAGCTCGTGATCAACAATGTTCAAAACAATTTACCAAAACAAATCTTCCATGATTAATACGTTATTCAAAGCCTAATTTGACCTATATATCAACTTCGACGACCTTTCTCTTGCACAAGATTTCACGAGTGATAGCGTAATAAAATGTCCAGTAATATTCCCGTATACCTTAGCGTCCTTTTAAAGCAACAAATTTGATATACTATTCATTGCCTAAAATATGAATTAACTATCATTATCGATTTGATAAATATCGAATATCTATAATTCTATTGCAGCCTTTCGATTTCGATTTTGACAGATTTCTAATGTTCCTACTCCTCATACTAAACGTATTCTAGTTCTGTCTATTCCAACAACAGGTGTTTAACAGCACAAAAGAAACGCTTATAATTAATGACCACCTCATAACCAATTCCGTTTATTTCACTAAGAACCAGCCAGCCATATATCTGCAAAGAAACTTACCTTCCTTAAAGAAACGGTGGGATACACAATTCCACATTATAAGACACCTGCAACGCCCTAAGTGTTGATCAGTTTTAACTTGACTTGCTCCAGTGCAAGATGAAGTTCTGGGCCCGGTACCTGAAGCGCCAGGAAGCACTTTTCCGTGCGGAGTACAAAACTCCGCTGGAGTTGTTCGACAGTGCGTGCAATATTCTGATTCGGTGCTTCGCTATCTGCGGTGGTGAGCGGATGAAGCCGGGCTACACACGACGGAATGCTCGGCTTATCTTTCTGGTGACGGATCTGATCCTGTACCTGTTCGTCAATGTGTACTCAATCGCGCTCGTTTGGGGCTCACTGATGGATGTTGTGTTCTGCTTCGTAACGATGGGTATCGCCATACAGGTGCGATTCAGTGACTTAGACAGTCAAGTGTATCGTTCTCTCTTAAGTTATTCTACATTCCTAATGGTATAAATTCGTATAACTTCTTTTGATGTACCTAAAGGCTTTGATTGTGTATCCTCCATATCTAATACAATCTGAGGTCCAAAAAATACTTACTCCTTTTCTTTGCTCACTTGGATTACAGGGACTGGTGAAGATCGAAGCCTTCACCTGTCCGGAACTGAACGATCTTCATCTCTACAATATGCGCCGCTTCAAGGAGGCGCCTCGATTTCCCGAGGTGAACGACTCTCTCTTCCACACGGCTACCATGTGTAAGGTGTTCATCCGCATCCTGGCCGTTGGGTTTTCGATCGTTTTCATCGTTATCCATACGTACGCCATCCTGATGCCGGTGATAAAGGGTGAACTGTTGCTTGCGTTCGGCTTCTATCTGCCCTTCCTGGACTTTCGCAGTCCGCTTGGGTTCGCCATTAACTGGATCTACCAGTCATTGCAAGTGCTCGAAGCTGTTGCCGGTCTGATGGCGTGCGACTCCTGTCTGCTCTTTCTCATCGTTAATGCTACCGGCCAGATGGACCTGATCATCATCTACCTACGTCGACTGACGGGACTTATTGAGGACAACGCTGGCGATAGAAGTGGGCAACGTGATGCTGAGATCGAGGAGCTAATCGGTGCGATTGTACAGAAGCATCTGGAACATACCAAGTGAGTAATATTGCTTCCATCGAATAGCCCTCGAATGGTGATAACGCATTGTTCCCAAATAGATACGTCACCGACATGGATATTCTGTTGAAGACACAGTTCTTTATCAATTTTGGCTGCATTATTTTTGAGCTCGTTGGATCACTGGCGATTGTAGTGAGGGTAAGTTAGCTTTTTATTGCTTTAAAGACCTATAAAAATCGTGAACACTTTCGCAATCCAAACAGTTCCCTTGGTATCCCGGAATGGCAGTCGTTCTCATATGCACGATGCAGCTTTTCATCAACTGCTCCCTGGGAACTTATCTTTCGATAAAGGTTTGCCATGCTTTTTTGCTTGAACAACAAATCCATTCGCTCATTTCACATCACTTTCTTAACCCACCCAGAACGATAAGCTCGTCAACGAAATCTACCACGTCAACTGGTACGGGCTCTCGACGAAGCACCAGAAAACGCTTCAGCAAGTGCTGCTCTGCGCTCAGCGGCCGGTCGTTCTGTCCGACGGATTCTCCGCGATTGATTTGTTCAACTTCGTCCAGGTTCGCTAAAAGATTGCAGGGTCAATGTCAGTGCGACGTATACAAATGTGTTTCTCCTCCCACAGATTTACAAGAAGATTTACTCGTATCTGATGGTTCTTCAGAACGTGAGCTAAGCAATTCAATCGATTACCATCCCAAAAGGATTTCTTTACCTGTTTTTCAATTTGACTACACTTTCTTACATCCAATGTCAAGCTTGATATGAAGCACGCCTAACTTGAACAACTCCACTTTACACTTAAAACACATATACAAAAGGTCGATCCGTTTTGTTTCAATGAAAAAACTAAAAGACAACCTTTGTAAATTATTATGTACTATTTTCATGCAATTAGCACGCGATGTTGCAAATAAAAAGGTTAAAAATAATCAAGAGATCTTAACCGTTTATTGAGACAAAAACAGCAATTTCTTTAAATAACCGTCTGTACATCGATTTCTCAATATTTTCTAACAAATGTATGACAAAATATGTCATACTTGTTTGATGTTATTTTCGTGAACTTTACCAACTGAAATGCTTACAAATTTGGCAAAGAATCCTTTTCATGTTCACTATTAATAACGTTGAATTAGAATCGGTAAAGAAATGTAACCTTACCAATTATTCTTAAATTGATTTCCAGCTTTATAAATCATCTACAAGGGAACAGAAAGAAAATAAAAATTAGAATTATATAATAATTTTGTTCAATAACCGTCAAATCGTAGAAATTATCCACTGCATGATTTATTTTTCATTCAAATCCATTTTGAAAACATAAACATTTTGCAGAAACAATTTTCCGATGCAAAAATGAGCCATATTTCAAACAAAGCAAAACATCGATAGTGATAACTTCCATCCCACGCACTTCGCCCTCATCCGATCGTGGGGTGCGCCAAAGACAAACGAGCTACACAACCCTTTAGATCTCAATAAAAATAAAGCACAAATCATACCTCATCATCCAAGGCGCAAGTGTTTCCAAGTGGCCCGAGTAAGCACAAACCTGTGGCGATATCTGGAGTCGTTCGAAGAAAGGCTACATTTCTCGGCCCTCCGGTTAAACAAAAGGGTTCGGCCAAAGAAAACAAACGTTCAACCAATCCAAACGCCCCCCAGGAATGAAACCTTTGGCCCCGCGAGGCACGAAATCATTTCGCCCGAACCGGAAAATGGCGAAATGGAATGAAGGAGATCTACGTTCCGGGAAGCGGACGAAAAGCAAAACACTGGAAAGAGGGACACCAACAGCATGGTGTGCCCGATACGGCACAATCAACAGTTTCACCGCGGCACATGATGATTATACGTTTAAAATATTAGTTCATAATAAATTTCTGGACATAAATCTGGCCCCGGCGGGGTATCCCGGGGCATTCCGAGGAGGCGTCGGGATGCCCATGGAACTCACGTTTGCCCCTGCAATTAACATAAATGAATGGGAAATAATAATTTCACCATATTTCGCCACGCCACGTGTCACATTTCGCGCTTCGCCCGTGAACCCGTCGCAACGGCCCGACATGCCGGAAGATTTCAGAGCGTCCCTTTTCCTTTTTTCCCACCGCACTTGATCCCCTTCCTGTCCCCAGCTCTGCCGCTCTTTGTTTTTGACGAACCCGTATTTCAATTTTCTTTTTTCTTTCATTTATTTATTTGACCAAAAATTGCACAACCCGATCGCGACCCGAGAACGGGAACTCTCGACCGACTGGCCGGGACGATAAATTAGCCATCTGCCACGGCATCCCGGATGACGTTGCTCCACGTTTCGGCATGCAGGCGTGCCACTCCCGGCAACGACTCCGCGCTGACGGTCGCGGCTAATAATTATCCTATCGCTAAATCAAAAGCTGTTATCGCCGCGCGCGCGCTGACTAACGGGACGAGAACGATGAGCCCAAAATTGGAAAATAATTTATGAATTAGAACCGGAACAGCGACTCTTTGCAGCCGTTTGCAGTCCTGGTTGTATGTATGTATGCGGCCATGCAGACCACGAGAGACCGGTCTGATTGGTGGGAAAGCTTGAACAATCGAGGATAGTTGCAGAAGGACTCGATGAGAAGAAAGATATTGAATGAATTCAATCCGACAATTGCTGGGTTTGCTCATTATGAAACCGTTACTCACAATAACAACACGGGGCTTTTTGTGATGTTAATGTAAATATCAAGTCATAATATCAGATCATAATTGATATAAATTTGTTAAATATTCTGTAATAGACACTTGGAAATTGCCTCATATTTTTAGTAACACGACTAAGTGCGCCCCTATTGGTGCAGCTACCCTAAGTTAGTTTGGTTTTAAAAATACGTTACGGTAGAAAATTTTGCTTCACTTGAAACATAACAAATTTATATCTCAACCAGTAAATTTCTTGCAAATTTTAGTAATTAATCATCATTATTTGTTTTTGCTTTCATCAAAACAAAACAAAACAAAAAAGTTTTTATCAAAACTTTCTTTAATAAAGGGAAGTGTTAGAAAGTTTTCTATGTGCTAAACATTATGCGTAACTTACCAATGCGTAACAAGAATGGCATATTTTTTCTAACTCTTAGTTTATTCCTCTATTTTTCCTTTTATCGTTTGTTTATGTTTTCCATGAATGTTATATGGTGCTTAATATTTTTACATTGCTTTATCCAATCAAAATAAACATATGTATGTTAAATACACATGTTTTTCTATAACCTTTAAAACACTGAAAAATCTCCCTACTATGGACGAGGACACTGAACAGAAAGATTCATCTCACTTTCGCATGTGAACATAGCTCCAATATTCGAAGTACCACCTTTGCACATCAACATACTACGCCACAATCGCCACCCACCCGGTGCACAAATCCAAACCATGGGCTACTGATAACAAATCGGAGCATACGCTCGGTTTCCACAACGCCCAGGACGAACGCCACAAAAGCACCGGAAGACACCTTTCCTTGCGCAACCACTGTGCTCCACCCTTCCACGAGAACCACGACGATCAACCGCAACACCCGGTCAGGCATTGTTATCGGTAGCCGAGGAACGACACTCGTGAGAATAATGAAGCAATTTTATGCACCACACCATGGGCAAGAGACAGTGAGAACGGTCACCAACGGTTCCATGTTGCCTGCATCGGTTGCATGGTTTGCAATCCCACACCAGGACGACCAAAGTCTGTGGTCTCGTGGAACCGCTCTGCATGTGCCCCACAGCATCATCGTCCAACCTGGTTTCCTGGGTGGAAAAGTAATCCTTTCACAGCCATTCTCCCGATTCAACAGAAAAAGCAATCAGACACGGAAGATCTTGCAAGTGAGTGGAAGTCCATGACGCGGGATCCGATGATCCGATGCCATTAGCCCGGGGGCGGTGACGTGACGTTTGTCCTTTTCGGCGCCAAAACACACTCAGTTACCGACGAGAATCATTACGAAAACCGCGAGAATCCTCGACATTTTGCAGTTTCTTTTCCGACCCATTTTCCTTTTGGATCCGTCACCAACGCAATAATGTTCTCAAAATTGCAGTTCTAAGTGTTGGAAGTGCTGCGATGACTCGTGCCATCTTGGCTGGTGTCAACGGAATGACTTTTGGAGGTTTCCAATCCCATCCCCTGATAGGGTGCTCCAGTTATGAGCCACTTCAAGTGTTCGCGTGGGAATTTGGACATCCTTCACGAAAGGATGTAATGGATGGCGTGAGTGAACCGCACCGGATGGTTCTAGGAGTCCGTGACATAACTCGGTGGACTGTCTATAATTGGAAGTTCCAGAAAAAGAACCCTTTCTGGAGCAGAAACGGTCCCAACTTTGAGCACACTTACTGTATTACTGGACCGTGCGGGGATGATGACCTCAATATATTCTCCTTGCTAAACCGTGCTGACAGTTCGGTTCCCACCGCAAAAACCCTGACGTAACATTGGCACCCGCCAAGGCCAGCGAGGAGTTTATGACACAGCTTCGCGTCCCGCCACCCAAACACCGCAAGCGGTCCCAGCTAATTAAATCAGGTCAGCACCGAACGAGCCCCCAAAAACGACTACTCCGCGGAGACTACTTTGCGCGCGGGCCCCAGTAATTGACTTTATACATTTGATTTACTGGTCCGGGTTGGGATCCGGGCTAACCGACGCAAAGCCGGTCCCGGGGAACCAGATTGCTGAGCTGACGCAAGCCTCACGCCATTCGAACGGCTTGCCTAATGCCGATTAAAAGCACCGTAACTGAGCGGATGAAACGTCCCGAAATTTCCCAGCCCAAGGATGTCACTGATAACCCCTCGTCCCTCGTCCGATGCTTCGATGCGAAACTTTGTCATTTACTTTATTGATTATTTAGTGTCCATAAAAAAGGCAAGTTTCTGGTAGTTTTTGCTGCAGCCCTACCCTTTCCCTTTTTTCGGCTGCCGCCGTTTCGGTGCTTCATGCGCCGGAAAAGGGCCGTGAAAATGCCACCAAATGGGTGGTTACACCTCGGGTGTCACACAACCACAGCCCGCGAACCAAAGGCAAGAGTGACATCTTAAGCTAAACCGGTAACACCGGGTGGGAAACAGGAGAGGAGGGCCGATTGGGCAATCGATTGGCGCGATGGTTGGTGTCCGATTCGCGGCCCAATGAGATGTGATGGTGCACGGGTAAGTTGGCACCGATTTTACGGCCACAACTTGCCACTTCCGGAAGGGCCGATTGGCTCGCGGCGAAACGGCGATTGTATCGGACTTTAATTCAGTTAGCCGAAAACTGGGTTGGCTTTTTATTCCTGCCATCGGAGGTGTTGCCAGTTGCCGGACGACGACTGTTAAAAAAGTTATCTCTTCCAAGCGTTGGTACGTGTGTGTGTGAGGGGGGTTTTGTTTTTACGACAGGAAACAGTGGGCAATATGTGGGAAAGTTTTTATGATTTTCATAGCACATGAAAACTTTCGCACGGAATTAATGTTGCAAAACATTGGATGTCACCAGCGGCCCGAAGGATGTAGATCTTCGTGCAGTGAAATGATGGTGTCAGCTTAGATCGTTAGTTGATGGTAAACGTATGTACAGCTCCTTCTTCTTCCTCCATCAGAAGTTGCATTGCATAAAAACACATGCATGTAAGGATAGTAAATGAAGTACATAACTATATGTAATATTGATTTAAAATCTTTTTTTTAAATGAACCATGAATGAAACAATCAAACTGTTCTTCTCTCTAAGTGCTGTCGAGCCAAATTACCTGATTGAAGCAAACATGAGAAAAACTATGCTGGAAACCAAGTTGAACCGGGAAAACGGTGTTAATTTAATTGTAGGAATTTTGAATTTTTTGTTTCCCTACCAATTATATACCATCCGTTCTTTTTTATGTGCTTAACCATAGCATAGACTTTCACTATTTAATAATGAGATTTTTAGCAACCTACTTCATCCATCAAATTTCAGTTTTTTTTAAAGTAAATTTAGCAGTTTTACACCAACACATTATCGATGTCGAGCTAATTTTTTAATTGTAGCGAGATAAGGGACGGATAGTTAGGTAAGGAGACATCCACAAAAGAAGTTTGAACATCTAACTCTAGGAAAATTAGTTACTTTCCAGCCAAGTTTGGTATAAATAGGCTTGGTAGATTGTGCGTGATACAATGCCATGTTTGGTTTTGGCTTTCCATATTACTCTACTCGCAGTCAGCTGGTGGAAAACTGCATAGGCCCTGCGAAACAAAAACTCTCTCACCGCTCAATCTGCTGGAGTCGGTGTCCTGTGTGTCCTTTCACCGTGGCGACACTTACACTGACTTTTCCACTCACTGCATATGTGCTGGTCGATTTGGGTTTTTCAAACGACATTTTTGTTCGGGCCGCCAGGTCCTGGAGGAAACTCAAACCGTGCACTGGCGATGCCCGAATGGAATGGGAAATCAAAGAAAAGATACATAAAATCTCGGGCTGTTTGGGTTCGATCGACGCAAACAGCATACCAATCGAAAGATCTTGAGTAGATCTAGCTACGTACAAAGTTTCACGGCTCTAATGTAAGCCGTTTGGACGGTTTAAAAAAGAT
>KE524849.1:37685-66142 GCA_000441895.2 Anopheles sinensis | reverse complement strand
GGTTCTGGAACTTCCTCGAAGAATGTGGCTGAGGAAAGCTCGGAATTCCGACCGGCAATCCGGCAATCGAGAGGTTTCTTGTTCAACATCCGACAAGTTGCTTAAAATCCGGTGTGGTTTTCAAAATGAAACCCCATTTGAAGGACGGAAGGAGTTTTGGCCAATTCTTTCGAAGCGATTCCAAAAGTCCTACCGTCCACGTGAATGTTTTACAGTGGTGAAGTAACTTGGATTGACGTGAAACTCTATAGCTCCCTTAAACACCAAAAACGTTGTGAAAACTGTATGCCAATTGAGAAAAAAATGCCGAACCGGGTCATTTACACCTATTCTTTTTGGTCATGGGAATTTTCAAAGTCGATGTGGAGGAGTCTGAGAAAAGCGAATGCAGAAGAGGTACCCTTTTTCCCTACTCACAGAAAAGGATGCTGATGGTGTATCCTTCTCTATTTTGGGAATGCTTTAATTGACACATGACACCATAACAGATTCGGTTCAGTCTACACAAAACTACATATCAGAACTTGTAACCTATGTTATTGAGCTGGTGTTTGCAATGATGTGTTACTTAAATGCCTTTAAAATTATCCTGTACTTTAATTATAACCTGATTTTTCGAGGTTAATCACGTCTGTAGGATCAGTATAAGTAGTTCAATTTTACTACATAATAGAGAAGAAATCCGTTACACTTCTCTAGCAAAGGGAAAACCTGGCAAAACAATATCTGGCACATAAATAAAATAAACGAAAATGAAAAACTATTAAAACACAAACATTTAGGATGTTCTTGAGTCCCATCACGAATGTTTTGTGAAACGGGTTTACTTGTTTATAAAAACAAGGCTGCTGACCGGACCTTCCAGATGCTATTTGACTTTTCTGCCCTAACTCTTTTATTTGACAGCAATTTTTTTGTGATAATATTTTTTTCTAAAATAAGTTTTGTCAAAAATGAATCAACTAACAAAATGTTATCTTCACTGAGCTGAACTAGTATAACATTTAAAAATCAACAATCTACCAAACTGCGATCCACTTTTGCAGCGACATTAAACCTTTTACAATCTCTTCAGGGGCACTTTTACGTCATATGTTAATATGTCAAGCAAAACAAAGCAAAAGTGTAATTAAATGGCAAATGTACGCTTATTGTAAGAAATGTTAACATGATTTTCTCAGTCCATACACCCATGGATTAGATACCGACACTTAAAACATCACTTGGCTACAAGGCTTACAATTTATCGTCAACATGAGCATAACTGAAACTATACTCAAAGTAGCAATGTTGATAATGACTAGAAAACAAGGTTGAAAATATTGCCGAAATGTGCTCCGACAACGATACTGTTTGTATTGCATTAATTCACTGACCATACGTGTTCTAAACGCAATCGATATATCTTATTGAGGGCTGTGCTTTATTGACCACACGTACGAAAATGCATCCACCTCAGAATCCAGCCTCAGATGCCCGACAACCGATTGCGTAAGGATTCTGTCGCAAAAGCCGACCGTTCCGAGGTTTACCCCCTCTTGCAAAAGAAGAACGCACTCCATTTTCAATGCATTCCGGGGGAGCAGGAAATACTTGGCATCCCATAAATAAGTCCATAATTTATCTCACACTAGTGTGTTGCCCCACCGAAACTAAATCCCCCCTCCTTCCTTTTCCAGCCGCCCGGCAGGCCTAACGATGGGTCAGCCTAGCCGTACATAAAACAACCTGCCGAGGGTGAGCATAGAGTTGGCACCGGAGGATTATTGGGTGGGCTCCCAGTTCTTGGTGGTAAAGAAACTTTCGTACCGGCCTGAATGCTGAATCTTTCGGTCGGTCTTTCTTCCACACTCGGGCCTAAGCTCCGATTTCGCAGCAAATCCGTTCGCAAGATGGATCTCCTCTGTGTTTAATTAATTATCAGCCGGCATTCGGGGGTGGACACCACACCGCAGAGCTGGAACGCACACCACACAAACAAGCCGGGCTCGGAGTACACTGGACGCCAAACATCGATACATTGGCATGTTAACAACTGGGCCACTTACAGCCCAGAATGCGCTCACCAGGTCGGTCCCACGCCGGCCATTACTGCACCTGATGTTAAAATATTCAGCCAAACCAGCGCACGAACAGCTTCGAGTCCTTCAAACATCGCTTCCCAACCGACGAAGGTGGTCTGCCGCCCTTCAGCTGTGCCTCTTTTGTTTCCCTCTGGCGGACCGGACAGATCTGGAACCACCTTTCCGTTGGCTAACCTTCACCCGAAACCAGGCCCCGCGCGTGCTCTATGCATTTTCCCATGCTCGGCGACGCCGGGAATCGCCGAATTCACGCGCTCGTTCGTGTCGCGTCGGAGTGCGACGAACAATTAATCATTTTCCCCAACCTTTTTCCCAGCCTGCATTTTTCGCCGTTTCGTTGGAGGTCAGGATATCTTTTTTTTACCTACTTCCCTCCTCCTTTTGGGGAAGGAAGCGCAGCACATAATTGTGGTGCTCTTGTAATAATGGTAATTTGCGCGAAACATTTATCATTCTTCGTCCGATGCTCCGTTTGAGGGCGCTGGGAGTGAAGGAGTGGAAGGCCGTTCGACATCTTTTGCAAATTTTTGCTCGACGGTTTCATTTCAATTCTTCTTCCGCGGGCTGGGGAGGGACCGAGGCCGAAGAATGGAAGATGTAGGCCACTTTGTATCTTGTATCGTCCAGTAAGACCGCTCCGGTTCTGCCAAAAAAATGTTTTTCTCCATCCTTTTCCAGCGCAGAAGGTACGCGAAGGGAAATTCCTCCGCTGGAATTGTCATCGGCCATTAAGTGTCCTAGAGAAACGATTATCTTATGAGGTCGATGGTGAGTTATTGGTTTTGGGTAAAAAGGGTCTCCGCAGTGGGTGCAGGAAAAGGAGGAGGAATAGGGGATGAAATATGGTGGGAATTAGGTTGCAAATTTCGTGCGGAACATCGTCCATCTTCGAGACCGTCCAAAGGCAAAGGCAATCGGATTGGGACAAATGATTTCCATGAGAAGCTGGCGTGCATGTTCGTCCGAGGTGATTGAGTAATAATGGTAAGTCTTGGTTTCAGATCGGCTGAATTCGTGCGCTTCCGGGGCCGATTCGAGCGGCCCAATGTTGTGTGGTTGGAGCTTTACAGACTTTATTAAAAAAGGAAGATAACAAGGAGTTAAGAGCGAAATTAAACTACAAGAGATACGTTAAATGACTGTTGTGCACTCATTATAGGAAAAATATTGTGGGCTAAAAACACTAATATAAGATTTTAATTGAATATAAGTAAGATATACTCTTGTTTTACTATCATTACTTGAGACACACATTTAAAGACAAATCATTATACCCACCGGAAAACTTTCAGAACAACAAAATAAAACTTCAAAAATGAGCGTAAAGAAAAAGTAAGAAGCTTCAAAGCATACGAAACGCGTAAATATCATTTGGATGTGAAATCTGTTAGAAATCTTTTCCTAAAAACATACTATTGGAACGGAGATGTCCTATTAAAACTGCTGATATAAAAAACATCAATTACGCTATATGTTACTAAAGCTACAAAAATAGCCCCATATGGAAAAAGGATAAAGAATTACCCAAACTAAAGATAATGATTTGGATAAACGATAAATTTCATAAAGAAGCTTGATCTTGAAATAAATTCATCGAACGTCCTTTGCTTAAATAAGTCTATCCAATCAGAACGGTAAGTCAACTTTGTCTTTCTTCAAACAGTGGCGGATTTAACGGTGTGCGGAATGGAGGGGTCCCGAACCACCTAGGATCAAGTTCGAAAGATTTTTACTTACACAAATATTCTACTGAATTCATCAACATTCTCAACAGTCTTACAATCAAGGATAATTTTAATATTTCCTGTAAAAATTAATGCAAAGAACCATAACGAAATAATGGAAAGATAATCCGGTTTACGGACAAAGTCGAATGTTTTATAGTTTATTCAAAATGTAAAATATTTTTATCAAAACAGCAAGGAATAAATCAAGCATAAGTCTAAAATAACGCGTTGAAAAACTTTAAATTTTCATCTATATGACATCGGCAATAAGTTTTTAACAAATCCAGTTAGTTGTTCCCATATATTTAAGAATGTTACATATCATTCAAAATGGAAATCATTATTCATTTTAAAATGAGGTAGGTATTTAAACGAGCATCTAAAGAGGGTTTTAACGAGTGAGGTATAATGACGTATAATGACGTAATATTCTGAAAAAAATTATAAAATAAAATCGAGGAGTTCGCCGAAAAACTCATCGATTGTAGGAATAACATAAGAGGTAACATTCAATTTTTTGAGCATATTAACAACACGAAAATTTATAATTGTTTAGCATAGGGGTCCGTTCATTAATTGTTAATTCCCCACCGTCTTCAAATTTTTATAACTGTTGTCTTTTTAAATTCTTTATACCTGTTTGATATTTCACACCCCACAATAAACGTGTTTTCAATAAATAGTCCCAAATTGCAATTCAATTTTTACCGCACAGAACCAATCCAACGTTACTCTACGTAACTGTTTCCCTCCGGACGGAGGAGGCTACCTTTCGTCGCCAGCGTCAAGATCAATATCATCGAACGCTGGTATTAAGATGTGCTCCAATTTTCTTCTCTCTACGCTATAGGAAAGAAAAGAAAATGCTGGAAAAAAACCGAGATGGAGAAAACCCCAAAATCCAACAGGCACATTGACACCGCTGGACACCGGCATTCGAAGTGCACCAAGAAAGCCCGCAGTTGCCGGCATCCGACACATATCGTCGCCCGAAACGACGCACCCCCGGGGGTCCTACGCCCGGACGGCAGGACGAGAGCCGATGGGCCGGCCCCGGGTGGTTGAGTCACCGCAGTCTGCGAAAATCGCACCAATCGAGCCCCCGACAACGACAACGGAAGCCTTCGACCGAGCCAGAGAAGACACTCTTCTAAGACCCGGTTCGACTGCCTTCGACCTGCCAGAACGGCAATCCCCGTGTTGGTGCCCCGGCTCCTCTCGACGCCCTGCTTCCATTGGTTCCTTTGAAAACCTCACACCCTTTCCCTGGACCAACCCAAGCCCAAACCCGCCCGTCCGCCGAAAGACAGCACGATGATAAATAATATACCGCTTTTTTGGCAAATACTCCCAGACGAAAAGAGATAAAATATTATAGAAATAGAACTAATGTGGCGCCGCGGTTCTTGTCTGTTTGTACGAATTCGGTTTTATCTCCGTATGCGGCGGACTACTACTACTACTACGACTAGTACTACTACTACTACTACTGCTACTGGCACTACCGACTCGACTACAACTACTCGCTGCGACTCGCCGAACTTCTGACCATTTCCTTCCGCCATTTCCTTGCGCATCCTGCCAGCGAATTGTGTGTGTCCCTTTCAAATACGCTCCGGTTCGGATCTGTCTTCCTTGCCTTATCCGTTCTCCGTGTTCTCTTCTATTCTCTACTCTGTGTTCTTCTCCCTCCTTTCGACAACCGTCCCTTCTCGCACATTCCACCACATATACCCTCCAAAACACACACATGAATTGTTGTGTGAACGCATACATTGCCAATCGAGCCGAAAAAGGACCTCCGCGAGTCAACGCGAGGACGCGCGTGTTTCGGCTGTCGCCATCGTTGCAGAATCTTGCAGGGATCCTATATGGGCTAGATCCTGAATCCGCAGCAAGCCATTTCCTGTGCCCAAGTGTTCCATCACTTCCATCACCGTTCACCACCGTTCGTGGCGACCCCTTATCGTCTTCCCATGTCTACGGAATTCCTTTTACCTTTTACAACTGACGTAAGAATAACGGTCATTTTCACCCCTCTTGTTGGAAGCTTCTTATTCGACCTGATCGTCCGACCAAGGATGCATCCTTCTCAGCGAGGGTGAAAAGGATCGCGTGTATTTCTGTTTCTTCCCAATTTCACCCGTTACTTTTTGAAACTCCTTTCGCTCAAATGATGCGAAAAGCAGGAAAAACGGCCAGGTATATAATGAGGAGAATGTATTCCGACCGTACCTTGCGAAAGTAAGTTCCATGACGCTGTAGGTGACGCACATCAATCGCTTGACGATTTTGGAAAGTCAAACATCAATCAACACGTCTGGATGGGTTTTTAGCGAACTTTTTTATAACTGTTGTTTGAGTTTCCATAGGTTATCTTTGCCGTTTGCCCATCCAAAAATGTATTGTTATTAAACTCTGATCTGAAACTGTTGGTACATTATTGATAATGATTTTCCTGCCCTCAACATCAGCGACGATGGAGGGTAAAGTTACCTGCACGTCCGACAGATAATTTAGTTTAACCCAGTTTGGGGTTTACCAAAGCGGCATACTATGGAAAGTACGACGAATCATTTCCTTTCCTCGAATTGGCAATCTGTGCCATCTGCATCGGTCCAATGTCCTTCGGGTGGGTTTTGTGTAAGGCGCCAAGCCCAATATGCACACACACACGCACAAGCACGCACCACACCAGGTCCCGTGCGGAAGGATGTTTGGCGTAAGGCGCATTTATGGGACACGGTTTTCCCAACGGGCTCCCGTACGCTCGGGGAAAACCAGCCTTCCGCTCGGGCCGCGTGGCGGCGGTTGTCACACGATGGCGGATGAGATAATCCTGATGGCAACGCCAGGAAAACTTTATGCGCTTTTGATGTGTTGTTTGTCTATCGCGACCGTCGGCTGCGGTCTACCTTGAAGGCCACCGCTGCGTATGAAATGGGTGTTTTTTGGCGGCAATTATTGTTTCCCAATTGGCACACGCATATCGCTGTTGCGGGATGTTTCTGGCTCAAGGTCGCTCCTGAGCTGGCAACATTTGCATCTCAAACCACGTATGATTTTATTACCAAAGCGATAAACATGCTGGAACACACAGTTAAATTGAAGTATTACACAACAAAGTTCATCTTATTAATTTTTTTCAGGGGGGAGTGGACAAGGGCCAAATTGAATTTGATTTGCAATAAGTACCTTTAAAGGCCTCCTTCAAATTGATTCATGATACCAAAAATTTAATACCGAGAAATTAATCACGCTAAACATACAGTGTTTTAAAACTGGATGTTAAGTTTTTTAGTTAAAAAATCACAAAGCTTTCAGCAATTTGCAAAGTACTGTATGACGTAACGTACACGATTCGATTATTTTCAAATTTAAAAAGATGTAAAATCAACTGTGGCATTTATGGCATTGACCAAGGTTACTCATAAGGTTGAGTCATAACGATTTGACAGATAAACAAAGATTCGAAATCAACGTATAAATCAAGATGATTACATACTGTAAAAGGTGATTTTTTTAGATTTTTAGATTTTTCAGGATTAGATTTTGTTTTAGAAAATGGAGACCAGGGCTTGTGACAATGCGAATATAATCATCTTATACTGTTCCCGGCTGGTTTGAGTATCAGCCTATTGTCAAAATTCATGTTTGAATTTCTCTAGATTCCGTTACCTTACTAGTATGTATTTATCTTGGTCTAAATACAATTCTTTATATTGATATATACAGATTTATATTGATCAAGTGATACCAAAAATATTATTCCTATATCAGTAAACCTATGTGATTGCAATTTTCAGGGACACCACTTGCAGAGCACCCACATCCAGTGACGATTCTAACCTCAAAACTGGTTAATTTTGAACTCTTTACGTTACTCAGTGCCATCAAGGTAAAGAGACATGAAAAGCTGACACAATCCAACCTGAAGTTCCAGTAATCTTGGGCATCACTAGACGCCATTACTTCAATCATTATTTAACAAATTGTTGGCGTCACTAGACGATTGAATGTTTTCGTTATAAAGTTCGTTCCGTTTTGTTGCAAAGAGGTTGAAAATTCGAAAGTCGTTGAAAGTGTTACGTTTCGTAGAGTTTGAAGTACATCGTCAGCGTGTGTTTTTCTGCCTGTGTTTGTTTGTGAGCCCGCCAGGGTCAACCGGAATAACAATTGCTTCCGCCACTCGTACTAGTTTTAGGATTCCGATGGATATTCACACCGAGAGCAGCGGTATCGATTCCTCGCCCGACATGAATTCGAGCCTTGAGCTGCCACCGTCCCCGCACCGACCTGTGGTGATGCCGCGCAAGCTTTCGTTTTCAAACTCACCGGAACCAAATCCACCGCCGGAACCGGCCGAAGGTGCTGCCGACGGACATAACCGACAGCCGCAGCCGAGCCACTCGCCACCGTACCGAAAGGTGCGGGCGCTCCGTCTGTTCGACACACCGGCCACACCGAAAACCATTCTCCAGAAATCCACCAACACAATGTTCCGCCGGCAGGTGTTTGGCCAGTGCGCGACGGATCTGTTTCCGCCGGCCGCCGAAGCGGCGACACCCGAGGAAGGTTGTGACGTGCTTTGCACCTCGATCGAAGGAGGCGAACCAGTGTTCATCGCGGACAAACCGAAACCGGTGCCGCTGCATCGGCGTTTGGATGTCGGGCTTCCATCGGCCAACGTGAACCCGTTTACGCCTCCGGCGATGTTTATGCGGACGAAGAAACGCACCCGCCAGGAGGGTCCGGAAAGTGCCAAAGCGGCCCTGGGCGGCACGTACGGTACCGGTGGTGCATTTCATCAGGCACAGAGCTTCCCGTCCGGGTTCGCCAACAACCGGCTCAATCGAGCGGCCGGCCGGGTCCCGTTGGGCGGTGCGCTGACACCGTTCGCGATGAAGCAGGCCAACGACTGCACCATGAACCACACGCTGAAGTCGTTCAATCTGGTCGAGGACGAGTCCGGCGAGTACCGGCAGGCACCGAAGCGGCTCGCCCTGCAGGACAGCAACATTTCCAGGTACGAGAAAGAGTTCATCCAGCTGACGCTGCTCGGGAAGGGCGAGTTCGGGCAGGTATACCAGTGTCTCAACCGGCTGGACGGGTGCATCTACGCCATCAAAAAGAGCATCCGGCCGGTGGCGGGCAGCTCGTTCGAGAAGACGGCCCTCAACGAGGTGTACGCGCACGCCGTGCTCGGCAAACACGACAACGTCGTCCGGTACTACTCGGCCTGGGCCGAGAACAACCACATGCTCATCCAGAACGAGTACTGCAACGGAGGTAGCCTGCAGACGGTGCTGCAGGAGCGCTACCTGAAGGAGTCGGAACTGCGGACGCTGCTGCTGCACATCGCCGAGGGCCTCAAGTACATCCACTCGAACGATCTCGTGCACATGGATCTGAAGGCGGGCAACATTTTCCTCTCCAAGACGCCGCTCCGGTCCGGGCACGGCGGGCAGCAGCACCTAGCGATGCAGCACCTACCCGCCGAGTGTCCGGACGATGGCTTCGAGGACGTGTACGACGATCTGGAGAACGAGTTTCTGGTGACGTACAAAATCGGTGACCTCGGCCACGTCACGTCTATCAACGATCCGCAGGTGGAGGAGGGTGACTGCCGCTACCTGCCGACCGAGATCCTGCAGGAAGACTACTCCAACCTGGCGAAGGCGGACATTTTCTCGCTCGGCATCACGCTGTACGAGGCGGCCGGTGGTGGCGCACTGCCGAAGAACGGTTCGAGCTGGCATCAGCTGCGCAGTGGACAGTTTGCCGATCTGCCCTCCATCGGGAAGGACTTTAACGACCTCATCAAACAGATGATGCACCCGAACCCGGAAAAGCGTCCATCGTCGACGACCATCTTCAACCATCCGTACGTAATCACTTTGGTTCATTCAGGAACCTATCCTGGCGAATGAAAATAAAATAATTATTCGTGTTCTTTCGAACCATCCTCCCTTTCCACAGAGTTCTCTCGCCGATTGACTCGAAAACGAAGGCCCAGCTCTGCCTGGAACTGAGCATGGAGAGGCAAAAGAACGAGGTGCTCCTAAAGAAGCTGAAGGAGCAGGCAAAACTCATCAAAACGCTCGAACACTCGCAAACGCCAGGTACGGACACGAAACTAGCCTCAAAATTAATTGGACGTTAAACGTTTCTAACCTATAAATTCCAATTTTAAAAGGAACGCTGTTAACTAAAACTAATTTGTTCCAATGAAACGAACCTAGTCGTATGGAAACTCCTGTTGTTAAAAAAATCCCGTTGTATTTACCAGGATACGAATGAAATTTCTTTAAAATGCAGGATACAAAATTTATGGAATTTTATACATTTTCATTTTTGTTTCAAATATACCCTAACATTGAATTTATTGAATAGCCCTCGTCAAACCAAATCACGTAACATGTTTAAAACCATATTTATGTTTGATTTGTAAAACAATTTTCTTGTCATAAAAGTTCGTTAAGCTTAGTTTGTGTTCAACATATAACATTAGTAAAACATTGTTCCATCCTCCTTTCAGGTTCCGGACGTAAAATACGCTCATCGGTCCTCAGCGAACTGGCCACGTCCGATCGACGTTTGCGGTCGTATTCGCGCAAAAAGCGCACCACAAATCTCATCCCGAATCGACGCGGTATTCGAGACAGCAACAAAGGAAAAGATTACTAGAACCGGCCAGGGTCAGGCAGAAGAATCACTTCTCCATCCCGAACGAAATCACCAGCATCGGAACCCGATCGGAACCGCTCCACCGGAAAACGGGAATTATTTGTTGTTCGTGTATTCAAGTTAGCTAACCTGTGCCTTTCCGAGCCGAGTTTTGGTTCATCAAAGTCATTCTCCCGGGTGAATGTTTTATAGTTTCTCACCGAGGGGTAAGAAAAGACACCCAAAAGCTTCCCGTTGCGAAGCAAGCGAATCCTCCTGTGTTCTATCGTGGACAGCGGAGATCTTCATTTTCCTTATACAAAGCGGCACCGAAAGACGAACCGAATGTCGTCCCGTGCGAAAGGCATGTTCGCGTGAACAGCACGAAAGATTAGTGGAGAAAAAGCGGGTTTTATCGTTTTCGAAAGAAGAGAAAACTCTAAATTACAAAACGTTACCCAGCCAATAGTTGATGATCGTTGAAACCATTCCATAGTCTTTCCTTTCTACACTACCGCACAATCATACGCACTCCATTCCTTTTTTCTTTGTAAGATTTCGATTTATATTTTTATTCCGAGTAAAATCGCTACTATGAACTTTCCTTTTGTTTTTCAAACAAGAATTAATAATATTATTTTCTCTCCGATTGCCGTTGCGCTGTTGATGGGTCATTGGATGAAAGATACTACTCGAAACATTATATTACTCTCCTAACGTTAATGAATTGCACAAAAATTAAACGCGAAGAACGCGCAAAGGGGGCACCCCGTTAATGGTGGAAAACCGATTTGGGATTAGTTTTCGCACAAAAAATACCCTTAATTCGAGGTTCTTTTTTTCTTTCCCTTTTTTGTTTTATACCTATTTATTATACATTATTAGACACTATTTCGCTCTCTTTCTTTTGACACGCTAAACGAAACATGGTTGGTAACTTTTCCCTTCCTTTTTTTTCTTAAGATGCTCGTGTAGAATATAATTTCTAAATTGTAAAACAGAATTAAGAAATCGCCCTGCGGAAATTGTTGAACAAAATTCAAACTCGCATAAAGAAAACCGAAAGCTAGAGACATCGTCACGGCCTTCGGAATGTGGAGTACTGTGGCACAAAGGTGTAAGATTTGTTTTTGTTTTCCCTCCCAATGATCGGTCGTGTACAATCCAAATATGAAGCGTATATAGGAGATGCGAATCGAAACCAAATGTAACGGGGAAATCGAACCCGCAAACGCAAAATAATCCAAAAGTCCCGTGAACGATGGTGAGACGGAGGAAAATGCAAACGTGCGCTCAGCAAAGAAACAGATCGCACAAGCAGGATGTAGAAGAAAAAACGCTGTGAAAATTCAGGAATAAAAACAGGTACGATAAGGAAAAGAAGTGAATGGAAACGAAAAAAAACAACAACGGAGGATAACCCCAGCTTACGAAAAAAAAACAATGTGATTAAACGTAATATCGATCAGAGCGAAGTGATCATTTAAAGAAGCAGGAAAAAGGCAAGCAAGTGTAGGATACAATCAACAGATGAGAAAAGCGTGAGAAGATTTGGAAATAATAAATGTGAAGAGTAGGCGGAAACACGGAGTAGTACGGAACGAAAGGCTGTAAACTTGCCGTTATTGATGTTGTTCAGATCAACGCACGAATACGCATATCGACGCAGAACGCGGTTCGAAACAATCGTCAACCAAACCCCCGGGACGCGGACGTCAACCTCATTGTGAAAGCATATTTTAGTGTAAGAGAATCATGGCACGCTTGGACGGCGGAGAAGGTTGCTATAGGATAGAATGTAAGTGCTCCTTATTTTGTACGATACGATATAAGAACTGTTTGTTTTCTTTATATTCCCTCCTACACAGATTATCACAGGATTTATTTGTAAGGCTACGCTGAGATGGTCACCATAAGTCAAAGAGAAAGAGAGAGGAAAAAGGGTTTCCCAAGCTTGAATTAACTAGGAATTTGTCACTACCATTCAAGACCCATCTGAAATGCATGTGAACAAACGAAAGGAAATTTTGTGATTTTATCAAGTAAGCCAGTTGTGTCCGTGTGTGTTTGTGTGTTTGTTGCGCCAAACCTTCTTCTTTCCCGCATCGCTCCGTTGGCAGAGAAAGCTCCATTTTCTCGGTTCGGAGCGGTCCGGGTGACAACAAGGGGACACCCGGAACACTCCCGTAGACGCAGATGCGAACAGAGCATGCAGTGTTGGTCAGAGATAGAGGAGAGGAAAAGGGTTTAGTTTTTAGGCAACAGAGGAAATGGCAGCTTTTTTTGGTGTTGCGATGCGAGAAATAGTCCAGGATTAAAGTCAACAACAGAATTCCGAAGCTGGCGCGTGCCGCTTGCCAGAATGAATTCGAACATTGCCATTCATTCCAAAGCATTACCGATTATTTCCATGGTGGTCGGTTACTGTTTTTCTTTATTATTGCTTCATGATATCCGCTCTATTTCACTAGTTCTTCCTTTCCTTAGTGCTTGCCTATAGCAGGTTAGTGTAGAGGATTGACCTTTTTCTCCTTACACCTTCTACCATCTAATCGAACCTCCCAATACGACGCATCTCATTTCCTTCCTAGGAGCTAGGATATCTTAGGGTAAGAGTTATATTAGATAGGATTAAAAAAGAGATATGTATCAGCGAACAAAATGAAAAACAATTGTATACAGTGAGTGAAAAACAAAACATATGTACCAACAAGCGAAAGATTAATAAAAAAGATGGATAACCTGAAACAAACACAAAGCAGGGAAAGTGTGTAAATTTCTATCGTAAGGCCGGAAACACCCGTTCCCATTTCAAGACAACCTATCGGTGAACACATCGATCGGGATACAGTTGGAGCATTCCTCGCCGCCGGCATGTCCTCGGCCTTCGCACTCTTCCGGTGGTCGGTCTTCCTCTTGATCGTCCGGAAGGTGCTTCGACTCGAACGCACCCGGAAACAGTAGCCGGCAGTAGAACTCGGACGTTTTCGGATCCATCGGTTCGCCCATGGCCGACAGGATGGTGATCAGTCGGACCAAATCGACTTTCGTACCTTGGGGATGGTGCAACGAAAGAGAAAAGGCCACATTGGTATTTGGAAAGCGAACTGGAAGCGTGCTTGGGAAATACGAACCAGAGGCAGTCGTCGCACCGATGGAAGTAACGGCCGTCCGGATGTCTTCGGCATTTGGCGGGCAACCGAACGACGGGCGGTGGTTAAGAAACAGTTTGGTTACCTCCTCGAAGGTCAGAAAGTATGTCCCTAGTAGTTCCATTTCTTTGCAAAGGTTTTGCTCCTGTACAGGATGAACGAATAATGAAGTTTAAAATTTTTATCTCATTTCAATTCTTCTATGAAGCTGTTTAAATTTCCTTTGAAATTGTGTGTTAAAACGTACTAAAGATAAAAATCTTGTAAGGCTAAAGAATATTGTTTGAAATATAGAAATGTAAGAAGTATATGTAAAGACGATCATTTCTCACCTCATATACACTCATGTGGAAGCCAATGCTGCGCATATAGTTCGGTACATCCCGGGTGTCCATTGCATCTCGAAGCTAGAATACAGAAACAAGTGGTTCAATAACGTTTCGGCACTTCTTTCTGACGAACGGAAAGGTTCGCTGCCATTTACCGTCAGCTCCGCATCGCCATCGGAATTCTTCGGTGAGATCTGATTGTAGAAAAACAAACTCAAAATCTCGCGCACATAACAGCCTCGCTTACCACCAGGAAGAAGCATACAGAATGGATCCAAACCCGTTCCAACGTTTTTCAGATTGTCCAGAACCGGACTGCAAGATTGGAAAAGAGGGGGAAAACACATTACGAAATGGCTTTCATCCACAGTGGAAATCATACCCCGTGTTGATTTTCCACATGCCAACGGCATGATCGCCTTCGCCGAAGACGAACGCACACCGCTCGGTCCAGGTTAGCTGCATCCAACTCAGTCGCTTCGGATGGGCCCGCACGGCCATATACTTGAAGGGATTTCCATCGATCGGCAGATGATGCAGATAGATGTTGTTGTGCGTGATGAACAGGAAGAAATCTTCCCCCGGAAGCAACTGTAAAACGAAAAGAAAATTAAACGGACACACATCTCGGCTTGTTGTTTGTAGGGAAACTTTTAGGTACCCGCAAGCAGCGCGCAGGACCATCGGCAAATGGCGCGGAATAGGTGTGCAGTATGTCGAACGTTCTGGCGTGGAAAACTTTGAACTTGAGCTGGTCATTGGCGACGAGCAGCTGTTGAGCGCCGGGCATCACGAGCAGGCCGGTAGGACGAGCCGATTGTTCGATCCTTTGACGTTGCACTATCGAGAGGGTTTCCAGCTGGACCATGTCGGCGTCATCGATCGTGTACTTAATCATGTGCTGCATGCATAATAGAAGATAGTTGAAGATTTTCTAGAGAATAGTGTACGTTTCTATAAATTGTCTAAAGCGTTTAATAGTAAAAGTGTTTAGTTTAATAAAGATGTCTACTCTCGTACAACTTATTTATAGGAAACACCCCAGATAGGATGATTCCTCTAGACAGACGGTTTTGCAATATTATCTACAGATAAAATCCCAAAAACAGTTATTGGAAATCCCAACCTAGTTCTAAACAAATATGTTCAAATAAAAAGACCGGGATGTTGAAGTAAATGAAAGGATAGGACGTCTAAGTTAATTTACATACACGTCTTACCTGACTTCATTTAAAATTGTTTCAGATTGTTCTACTAATCGAAGTAAAACAGATTTTTTGTCTGCCGTAAATAGAATCACTGCTCAACTATTATACTTACGCGATCATCTCCAATGGAAACAAAATCGGTTGGGTTTAGGAAAGCGAGATCTACTATCTTGTGGGAAGCGCAGCGGCCCATCGGTTGCCAGTCGTCCTTGTCCCGTTGGAGCAGCGTAATAGTGTTGGTATCGTCCTGCAACCCGGACATACATTAGCGTCAAGAGGAAAATGTTACCGTACAATCTTCGTCTTTGACTCGCTTCTCACCACACACAGCAGACTCTTGCTGTCCGATGAGAACATCACCCGGCGGATCTTATCGTTAACGAACTGCAGCGGGCTAGCGCCGGTCAGGATCATTATGTTCGGTTCCACCATCCAAAGGTATCCATTTTCGGCTCCTCCGGCCAAGAAGGTTCCTGTGAGGGGAGGAAAGTGGCGGTAGTGGTAGTGGTTTGACACGTGATAGAACTACTCAAATACCAACCGCACGGAGAGTACACCAACGTGGTGATTCGTCCACGTCTCGTCCTCTGAATCGGCACGTCCAGCGTCATCTTCATCGCTCGCGTCTTGAGGTCGTAGACGACCAACCGACCATTTCCGTCACAGGTGCACAGCTCCGACCTGCATACGGAATACAATTTGACAAATCTTTACCGAGAGCCTCTAAAAAATTCATCCAGCGAATGGAACCCAACCGTCTTACCTCCGGGGATGCACGTCGAAGGCCGTTATTATGCTGGGTGATGGAAGAAACAGTTCCTGAATTTTGTTGTACACTATGTCGATATCGTAGATTTTGCCCGTTTTGGTCGCCGAAACGAAACCACGCACGATCACCGGTTTGGCGTCGAACGAAACGTCCTTCGGTGCGATCTCTTCGATGTTGATGTCCGGTTGGGTACGTGTTTCGGTTTGTTCTAAAAGAAAACGAGGTTGTTGTGCAGATAAATAAAAACGCTTTGAACCGTGTCGATATTCTAATCCTAAAACACTTACACCATACAGTATTAGTGCTTGTTTTTCACTGTGTAGATTAGGTTTATGTTTTAAGATTGATTATCGAAACATTTTTTCATCCAAACTATACATTCTGTAAGGTAATTCAACAATTTTTCAAAATTCAAAACAAGCTAAACCTCGGATTGAGGAAAGTTGGAATATATACATATTTTGAAAATTTTAAACAATGCTTTTAAACTTCCAGTTCAATAGAGTATTTCTTTTACCCTAATCTTTTCTTCAATATGAGTCTAACCTAGATTTATTTATGTGAAGTTTAGTAACTTCCGTAGCGTGATCAAAAATATCATCAACCAAAAAAACGAATTTTAGTCTTCTAACCAAAATAATTGTATTCATTGCCTTCACCTCAAAGTAAGATCAATGAATGTTCTACAAAATAAATAAGATATTAAACTCGTGCTTGAAACAATATTAAAATAAAATAAAATCTGTTCAAATAACAGCACAAATCTCCATTCTGTCATGTATGGAGTTCTTGAACTTTCCATTAGATTTTAGAAAGTCTACTGTTAAAAATCTCCACAAACAAAAACTATGTTAGTTTTCCTCGATAGTTTTACCTCCTCCTTCAGTTGGTTCATCGCCTCCGGTCGATTCTGTCGGTTCCACCGGCGGAGGTTTCCTCTTGCGCGTCTCCACCAGCTCAAACGAAAGTGTCCGTATCGGTTCGAGGTCCTCCTGCTTGAACCAGTACAGTATCTTCATCGAGTTGTCGTAGAACCGAATCTCCCCGTCGTCGTCTCCGGTGACGATCTTTTCGTCACACGATCGAACCACATTGATCGCGGCGTACTTAAGGTGCAGATACTTGAGGAACTCCTTCCGTAGGGTCGTTTCGCTGCTGGCACCGTCTACCGGCGTCTTGCGATCGTCGTTCCACACGATGGCCATACCGGCCGCCGTCACCGAGACGGCTCGATCGGTTCCCTCCACGAACGCCGAGTCGTTGTAGTCCTGGAAACTGTGCCGCTTCGGAACCTGCATCGAAAGGCGCTGCTCTTTGGCGTCCCAGGCGCCGAACACGACGCCAGCTTCTAGCGTCACGACGAACTGGTGTCGTCGGCCACGGTCCGGGCAGAAGTGTATCGTCTTGATCCGTCCAAGGCGCGCCGGAAGCGTTAGTGTATCTGAAAAACATCGAAACGAGTTAATTCTCTTGAGTATTTCTTGCGTTTTCCTCACATCAACTTACCATCGGGGAAATCATTTCCCACCGTCCACGACCACAGCTTCAGTTGGGCGCCCTGTTCGGTACTTGCCGCACCAACTCCAGTCCCCCCGCCCGCCAACAGGTACTTTCCCTCGCGACTTAACGCAACCGCACTTATTTCGGACGCCTTAAACGGCTCGAAAATGGTCCTGATAGCAATCGGATGTTTGTGGCCACCGGTTCCACAAGCCGGAACTCGATCCCACACGTTGATACTGTAGGAGCAATCCGAGCTGACAACAAACCGGCCACTTCCGTCGCATCCAATCATGTTTACAACAGCTTTCTATTCCCGCAAATAAAAGAATAACAGTTTCACAAACAGCGAAGACGTATTTAAAAGCGACTACTCACATGGCCATTGACTGGAACTATCTTCTCCCGTTCGCCGTCGTAGGAGTAGAATAGCAACGCACTTCCCGACGCCAGGATCAGCTCCTTCTGGTCGCTGCGGCTACTAACATTTAGCAGCGGAACACGCGGATTAAACCCGGAAACCCATGACAAGTGCTGGGCAACAAATGGAAGATAATGGACAGAAGTTGTTCTTACTTCATACATTTCTCCAAAATATGTTGCTCACTTACCAAAGGATGGCATCGATGTTGGACGTTTTCGCCATGGTGTGCTTCGTCCGGATGGAACTCCACAATTTCACCCATTTTGTGTCGCGATTTTCAACTGGAATTAGCTTGAGCAAAGTGAAGACTTCTGTGCGAACCAAGTGAAGAAGTTATGTATTTCGTAGAAGTAAGCAAACAATAAATGCATCGTCAACCAGCGTTGCTATAGAGACGTGTTTCACGGTTTTTTTTTCCTGTTGCTCAGGACAACGTTGCCGGTTGGAGTACAGTGATGTATTAGGTCCGCAAATAAGTAACGGCCGTTTTGAAATCGATGGGACCACTGTGGACTAGTGGCGCGATTTTGATGTTTACAAACGTCATAAACCAAGCTCGGGAATGACATTATCAAACTGTGTAAACAGATTAGTGATTATTTCGCGCGGGTAAAAGTTACTGGTTGTTGAAAATGTCTGATTTTGTGCCGGAAAAGCGCCATATGCGGGAGGTGTTGCTCTTTTTGTTTCGGGCGAAGAAAACGGCAGCCGAAGCGCATCGAGAGCTTTCGAATGTTTACGGCGATGCTGCTTTAAGCGAAACAAGGTGTCGGGATTGGTTTCGACGCTTTCGAAGCGGTGATTTCGCCGTGGAGGATACTCAACGTGAAGGAAGGCCCAAAACGTTCGCAGACGAAGAATTGACGGCTTTACTATAGGAAAATCACTGTCAAACGCAAGAAGAGCTTGCAGCCGTGCTTGGTGTAACTCGTCAGGCCATATCATCACGGCTGAAGGCGTTAGGCATGATACAGAAGGAGGGCAAATGGATACCACACGAGTTGAAGCCGCGGGACATCGAACGCAGACTCGTCATGTGTGAACTGCTGGTCCAGCGGCACAACAGAAAGGGGTTCCTGCACAGAATCGTGACGGGAGACGAGAAGTGGATTTTGTTCAGCAATCCCAAGCGCAAAAAATCATGGGGATCCCCCGGTCATACCCCAACATCATCAGCTCGGCCGAACATCCATAGCTCGTTTTGTGTCATCTACTACGAACTTCTTAAACCGGGAGAAACAATCACTGCTGAACGCTACCGGAAGCAATTGATGAGTTTAAGCCAAGCACTGCGTGAAAAACGATCAGAATACTCATCACGCCACGACAAAGTTATTCTGCTGCATGACAATGCTCGGCCACATGTTGCGCAACCTAGTAAAAACTACCTCAATACCATCAAATGGGATGTTTTACCGCACCCGCCGTATTCACCGGATCTGGCACCATCGGATTTCCATCTGTTCCGATCCATGGCACATGGATTGGCTAACCAGCAATTCTTCTCCTATGAAGAGATCCAGAATTGGTTGGAAACCTGGATTGCGTCGAAAAACGAATCATTTTTCAGAAAAGGAATCCGCGAATTACCCGAAAGGTGGAAGAAAGTGTTAAATAATAATGGCCAATACTTTGATTGACCCTATTTCCACAAATAAAAATGCCACGAGTAAAAATAAACTTATGAAAAAACGGCCGTTTTTTATTTGCGCACCTAATACTAAATCATGAACGAGTAAAGTAGCGGAATTTGGGGCAAATGTGCCACCTTAAACGACTCGTTCTGTAACTTACTAATTTTACACCTGTCGTTGAGTTTCAGAAATATAAACGCAATAAAAACTATTCCATAATTGTTTTAAAACTTAAAACTGATTCAAAATCATGTACTTTTTTGTGCTTCAACAGAAAATATATGACGAAAACTCGAAAATTAGACTATTCTGCATGAAATTCCGTACACTATATCTAGTAAGAGGGATAAACTTATCTGTATGCTACATTTGGTCCTTTAATTTACCCCAAATTCCGCTACTAAAAAAGCGGTCGGCTAACTTTTGCAAAAGGATTACGAGAAGTAAAAAAGATCGCAATATTCTAAGTTCCCATTTAATGCACAGATTTTTTTAAAAAATCTAGCGTTTCACCGTAACATCATATTTCCTTGACTCATAGCAAAAATCCACTACGGAAGGCATAAGTCAGTTTCACGTTGAAGTGTGAGTTACCTTCGATCCATAATTTAACCATTAAATTTCTATTCAATTCCCCTTATTTAAAACCCTACTTGTAAATTCGGTTAACGGTTCACGGAATAGTAATCGACTCGGAGAGGACCTTTCTCTTACCAACATTGCGTCTTCATAAATCGAACTGATGGACAATGACACTCGTCCGATTGGCCCTACCCTGCGAGTTGACCATGAAAAAAAACCCCATAATTTATGGCGAACTGTTTCGTAACGGACGGACGCTGGATCAGCTGCTCGTTTGCTTTTCATAAGGCACTTGGAATGGTAGTAGAGAATTTTTCCGTAACCGAAGACATTCTCCACGGAACGATCACCTCTGCCTTCGGTCAACTGTTTGCATAATGTGGCGCATAAAATGATGTCTTTACGCAGCCATTGACCCGGCCGAGAAGGATCTGGTTGAAAGTGGAGAAGTTAACGGAAGGAATACGATTAACAGAGGAGCAATTACTGTTAAGATATCGTGAAGATACGCGAAATTGTAGCTGTTGCATGATCCTTAGGACGAGGAAACGGAATAAACCTAATCTTTTTTTCAATTAAGATCACGTATTAAATTCTTAAAAAATAGCGTATTTTGGATAGTTAATTGGTATGTCACTATTTTGTTTTACTTAGCACATAAATGTAGGTTTTGTTAATTCGAAAACTCTATGCCGTTATTTCCTAAGCTCTGATTTGTTTTGCGCATGAAACAATATAAAACAAAAAGTACTGGTCTTAAAGCATTCCTTCCATTTTCTACAACTATGTCTTGTCAACAAAAATGTCTGTTTCTTGCTCTTCTAACTTTTCATGACAAATATACTACAGCCGAACGCAAACCGAAAGGTTACGAAACCGCCCGTTGCACAACGGTTGCCGCCTCGTGAGCTCAAGGAAAACTACAAAACACAACACAACCTACACAACCATAAAGGTGCAAAGGATACACACGTTTCGCCTGCCCGCACAACACCTTCAAATGTATGTGTGTGTTTTTGCTAATGCGAAAAAGGAAGTCGAGAAGTTTTCCACTCACCTGGCATGGTAACGTGATGAAAATCGCTCTGACGTGCGGTAGCATTTTCCAGCCCGATGGGGAAACGTTTTCGTAACCAAGTCCTGGGCGCCAAGCGCAACCGAAGCCTCGGGCGTTGTCACCGTCATCGGTGGAACATGTGCCACTTGTCGCGAAACGTGACATCCGGCGAACAGCTGTGGCTGCGTCCGGAAGCCAGCTGGGAAAAGCGCTACCCGCGTGGAAGCCGACCCGTCCGCGTGATTCTGGAAGATTTGGTACGTTCGTGCAATTTTCACCGACCGGAGAAACTATGTTGGACGAGTGAAAATGCTTCACGAGCAGGTGAAAATGTGACTGGTTGGAAAATGTCAGCAACTTTACGCTGGTTGTACTTCTAAGGGAATGGTTTATTCCATTACTAGGTGCTTTAAAAATATCCCAACAAAGTCATTTTGCTGCATGCATTTAATGCAAATATCAGGCATTTTAAAAACCGCAAAGAATTGAGATAAAATTTAACATGTACGTTTGTTGGTCAATAACTAGCCTTTTTAGGTTAACTTCAGTTTTTTTTATTGCAGAACAAATACTCCATCATATAAACGAAATTTTGCAATTAATATTAACTTATATTTTTAATGGTAAAGAACAAAATGCAAATTCGCCTAATTTGGATCTATAAAGTAAAGTTCCGGCATATTTGGTACGAATCATATTTTTCCTTACTTACTTGATATTTTTGGTTGCTCTTCAATCATATTTGTAATTTCAGCTTTCTTGATCCTATTCGTTAATTTTTTCACCAGTATTTTACTATTGAATCATATAGGCCTTTTTTCTTAAATAGAATGATCGTTATAAGAAAATAACATTGTTCAAAACTTTTGTTAATTTAGCAAAAGGTCATACTACTTCCTTCAAGTAAAAGTAGATAGAAATTGACTAATCTTCCATATAACGAAATAACTTATTCGTACTTTATTCCTGAGATGTTAATTCGAAAGATTTATTCACTTCATTTTATTAAAACAATGTTAAGTTTGTTTGTGTAATAAAAATCCTATCCAATACATTTGTTTTTTTTTCAACCCTACAACTCATCTTTTATTAATTTTGATCATTGAATGGGAATTGCTTACAAATGTTTCATTTTGTTCCTTTTTACAACAGTTTGGCAGCCGCCTTTTTCATCGTTGCTAATGAACTGAGACGATCCATTTTTCAAGCTTCTAACTCGAACGTTCTGTTTGATATTCTTACGCAACGATTACTTCTGTTTCTTAACCAGGAGCCATTCTTCGAGCAAAGAAAAAAAGGCTATTCAACCACCATTAACGCTCTAACCGAACGCCAGGCGCTTCCGCATTTCGGAAAGCTGCCACCGATCGAACCGAAAGCCAACGACCGCGTTGTCCTTCGAGCGAAACCAGCCCCGCGAGTCGTTTTCATCCTTGACCGAGCGGCGCGCTTCCATTAAGTCATCGGCACCGGTTTACGGGCGCTAATTATCGATGCCAAACGCCGGTTTCGATACCAAATTAGACGCGAGTGGTCGGTCCTCCGCCTTCGTATCCTTTTTCGCCGGTTCGTCGTCTAATGCCGCGTCACTCTAGGCGTTGTTGCGGGGCGAGCTCACCAGACAGGACAGGAGAAATGAGCAAGGGAGTGTTTCAGGAGCAGCTTTGTTTCCGGGCGGAAAAATTTTGCTTCGGGAGCGACGATGAAAAGTCACGTTTCCCAGCCGTATGTCGAAAAGGGCAAATGGTACATGCGTCGCTGGAGTGTTTTTCTTTTGCTTGTCATGACACGTCCAGCCAGTGTTTATGACGCCTTGAAACAAGGCGGTTTGAAGTGTTGCGAAAGAAAGTAAAACAAAGGCGACTGGGAGGCGTATACGTAATACGGGCCGAGATCGAAAGGCCACCGAGAGGAGCGGCACAAGTTTTCCGTATTGTTGCGCGCAGCAAAAATTTTCCTCAATAGGCGTCATTTAGACTCGTTTTGCGGCCACGTGACCGGGTCGGGAAAATGCTATTGCCATGGCAGGTCGCTGAAGCATATTACGCGAGAAGAAGTAATTTAGTTTGTACGTTTTCCAATCGAAGACATTTAAGAACTATAAATTGATTATAGGGATTTTAATTTAAATTAATTTCGTAAATACTTATTCCAACGACTTTATTTAAATTGTTACCAAAACAAATAATTCTGTTATGAGCATATCTGCCAGTCAGCGTGCGTAACTGTTTTCCTTAAATCTGCTAAAAATAAGTCCATTGTTACGTAACTTACGATAACGTTTGACAGACAGGTGGCATCGTGATCATCACGCTGTTTATGAGTTTGCGGTTGGAGAATGGTTCTCTAGGAGTTGCTATCGGTAACAAACACCCCAATTTGGCCACTGACAACATTAACTAAATGAAGAAGACTTGACACTGGAATGTGTTTTGATAGCGTGAGGCCTGACCTTGCCACGCAAGATAACGCAGGAATCTCTGAATGGAATGGAGTGTCTATTTCGTCTCTTCCGCTAAACCCTCTTACATCAAGTGCCATCGAACTGCCTTTGATAGGGTGTACAGTTGATGGATGGCAGAAAAGCAGGTCAGCAAACGATATGGAAAAATAATCGTAGACCATAAGGATATATTATCAATAACAATATTTTTATAACATTATATAAAATATATAAAATTAAAATTATACAACGGCTTTGTTTTTTCCCCTCTGGGTCATAAGACAGTGCTAAGTTTCTTAATGATATTTGAATCTAGATATTTTTAATATTTATTCTGTTCTTTGTCAAACAGAAAATAGTCATTTACCAAGACATTATATTAACAACACCACCTAATCTTAACATCTTAACCGTCCTTTTAATAAAATTTCCTTTCCATTCGAGGCCACGATGCAACACTAACCCATTTCCTACTCCGGCCAGGATGGGCAACATTTATGCTCTCGGCTGTCTACTATGCTGCCCCGTGACACACTGACACGTTCCGGCGACTGTCCACTGTCGTCTTTTCCGTGCCCCTCCCGCTGCCTCCCTCACTTTCACCAGTGGCCAGTAGGGCACGGGGAGGCCGAGGTTGACCGTGTTTTGACGCCACGCGTTGGCCTCAGTCCGGTGCCAACGGTGCAAAACCGGTTACCTTCGGAGCGGAAGAAAAAGAAAGAAACTCACTACACTGAGCACTGGCAGGGATGGAAGGCAGCAAATGGCACGTAAACATAGCCCCGCCAGGCCGGAGCGGACAACATTGCTGCATGATTACGGTTATGATGATGCTGGCGGTGGTAACCACTATCGTGTGCGCTCGGTTTCATGGTGACGATGATGATGATGATAATGATGGTGCACAAGGGAGGAGGCAAGAAAGTGACTCCCATTTGGCACCACGCAAGGGTCAATTATGTGTCGTTCGTTTTTCTTTTTGTTGATACCCGGCAACCTCACCGTCGCATCACCCTGACCGAGGCCATGACCTTCCTGCGGAAGGGGTGTGTGCCTCTTTGCGAGGACATTGACTGGATAACACGTAAACTATTTTAACCACACTGTCCACTAAAGGATCTCTTTTCTAAGAGCAGTTTTACTAACACACTTTTATTTTTTTCAAAAATTTGTTAAATATATGATCAATATTAAATTTAACTGGATCATTCAAAGTATTGTTATTTTGCAACAGTTCATATCGACAGAAGACAAATTGGGTAATCTTTGTTTTTCCTTCATTTTCATTGAATAACTTTAGACAAACTTGTTGGGGTTTATTCCATACTATCGTTTAATAAATCAAGTATCTACTATATTTTATCAAATTTATAACTCAAAGCCACATTCACGTATAGCTATGCAGAACTTGAGAGGTTTTTCGATAAGTAACATAACAGTCAAGTTTTCAGAATTTTTTGGTTTGCTGAACTTGGCTAGGAAAGATAAACACTCATAATGAGGCAATGTCAATTCGCAGAGAGAATTCACTACTTGCCACAACAAGCTCGTTAGTTATTTTCCTGTTTGATGTTTCTAATTCGAGCTTCGAAAAATTTGGGCAACAATGCTTTAAAAGATTTAAGTAAAAATATATTTCTAATAAAGGTGCCCCTGTAGATTAAGTTTAGGCACCGTGCATCCCTTCAAACACCACCCACTCCCGGCGTGAATCGAGATCTTCTGCCAGCATGTTGGCAAAGAAATTCCTCGTACTGACCACCCCAAAGTCATCTGACCAAGTCCATTCCACGGAATCTTCGTTTGGTAAGCTTGAGTTTCACTAACGACACGAGGTCCCTCGTCCTCCCGAGGAGTGCAGAAGGTTAACAATGGCAGGCGGATAGGGGGTTACTTTGTTTCCACAAACACCGGAGGACACAAGCGCGGTACTGGTTTGTTGTTGTTTGGTTTACTGCAAAATGCAAACCCGTGCACAATTTGTCCCGCTGTCCGCCGGCAAAGCTGTCTGAAGGATGGAGGTAGAAGGAGCCAGTGTGGTTGGTTGACCGTGGCTTGCACATCGTTGGCAAGGTTGTCGTGCTGCCCATCGTTGCTCTCTGGAAGGCCTCCCAAGAAAACATATGATCCGGCAAGAGTCGTCGCATATGAGATGTTTGAAACGTTTGAATTCGGTGGAAAATTTCTATCAAATTTCTGGTGAAACCTTACGTCATAATATTTAAAGTACTGTAAGAATTGGATTTCACATTATGCAAGGGCAATCTGCGCCAACTTTCTTTGGTTTTGTAAAAATGCATTATAAATAAACACTTTTTTAAGTTTAGAATAACCAAACAGAGTTTCCCGAACATTGTCTTAATATGGATGCAAAATGATAATAATAAAATTAAAACCGAATATTAACTACAACAACACAAATGATGTTCATGAACCATGTTTTATTGAAGGTTATTGAGACAGGCCAGAATATTCATATTTTTCAAGGTAGAATAAAAACACCAAACATTTTATCCATACTTGAGAAACTAACCAACAATTCATATTGTTTTTTTTTCTACTTTGTGTCTTTTAGATGGTTTAGTGGCAGTCTCATAGGAATTTGATGTTAAATGGTGAGAGTCACCGAGTTAAAAATGTATTGTCCGTTGGTGACATGTGGCATTAGAGAATATTAGTCAATCACTTATTTAAAAATTTCAATTACTTTGTGGCAATTGTTAAATGAATGGAGACGTTTTGAAAACACCATTAATTTAGCGAGTAATTCTAAAAAACAATTTAATTTATAGAACTTTTTCGGCATAGGTACCATTTGGAAAAGTATTTGAGTAAAAATATTTTTTTTAATTCTCATGTCAGAAAAGTTTCCGAGTGAATCCTTTGTGCCTAAATTTGCTCGCCGAAACGACTTACATATTTTAAAAATTTCTTTAGTTTTCGCTGCGTCAAACCTTCACTCCAATGCACACACGACGGTTTTTGTATTAAATAACAATTATCATCTAATAGCCACCCGTCGACGGCTGACCGATAACCGACCCGGCGGACCCATCAACCGATAAGGACGACACCACCAACCGTCCCACTATTGAGGCCCCCACCCGTCCACCTTCCGGTAGTAGTTTTCCGCTCAATGTTGCCGACGTTGGCGTTAAGTAAATTACGCAATCATCCCATCCAACGGTTGCTGCCGATCCCCCACGAGCCTCCGCCGCATCAAGTGCGCGTTGACGAGTTCGTCAAGGCAAAGATCGACGAGCGCGCTGCCACGTGATTGCGAACCGCGGATGTTTTGATTCGATTTGTTTACGGCTTGTTTTTCTAACGGCTTCCACATGCATGTTAGTTTCACATTCCAGCATCTTGTTCAGAATGAACGTTCCCCAGGAGAACCTTTTTTCCGGAGTTCGCATTAATATGAGCTTTCGTTTGCAAAAGATTCACTAACTTTAGGGTAAAGCACGTGAAATAATTTCGATTTTATTCAACAAAGTAAAATTCTTATGATGTTGGTATATTTCTTAACAGTAATTTTAGCTACGGTCACTACAAAGAAAAACTTCGTTCATTCGTTGAGTATTTTTTAATAAAAAATCATAAAAAGTGAATATACTTAAACTGATATATACAGTATAACTGAGATAAAATAAAAACGGTGAATCTATCCTTCCACAATGTTTGTCTAAAAGTCATCCATATTGATCTTTGAATAATGTCGTCATTGGATCCGTGTGTTTTCCACAAATGGTCCGAAGACGTCATCGGAGTGTTGTGTCGTCCCACTCCAAGCGTTCTGCGCGGTTGTTCTTAAGAACTGTTTAACATTTCATAGGCCTTACGTCCAACTCCATTACGTAGTCGAATTTCGTCCAATCTATGCCCCAAATAGGACATGACAAGGACACCCAGCAGGTATTTGAGTGGGTAAGAGTGACGATTTGTTCAAAGTCACTGTTGAATATGTTAAATTGAATCGTGACACCACTGAGTAGGGACTTCCCGTAAGTTTTTGGATATCCTCTCGTCATGTTTTAAGCTTGTTTAGTAAGCAAACCCGATTAAAAGCACGCAATCGAATGACGCCGTTCGTTTGTGTAGTCGACTTATTGCCTTGGATTGCTTTGAGGGTTATTTGTATTATCTTTTAGTACAATAACATCATGTCAGAGAGGAAGACAGAAAGAAAGATTAACAGTAATATTTTTTATATTATTTTACGAGATTGGAAACAGAAATTCATCAGCTTTGAAACAAAACAACGATTGTATCAGATGAGAAATACCAGACGGATCGAAAGTGCACTCGCTGAAGAAACATCAGTGGAATGCAATCGTTCCGAACATGTGCCATTACAATTATGGATACACATGCAGCAGCTCAGCTACATAATTTTCGGTTTTACTTTTTTGTGCGCGAATCTCCACCCTCCGGCCAGAGTTATTATCGCACGGCCGTATTACACACTTCGTTCGCTCAACGATTTTCAACTTGTTTTCCCTGTCCAACCAGCAAGCATCCACGAATTCGGTCGATCTTTCCGAATCCGTGCGGTTTTCCTTTTCAGTCCGTACGGGTTTCCACGCGAGTTGCCGCCGGCCACGTTGGAAAAGCCGTCGGGAGAAAGTCAGCAATCGCTCGTAATCGGGGCCCGGGCCGATGTAAACGGTGTCACGGTGCTTGAGTAAAGCTCCCCGGCGTGGCCGGGGAAAGGGTGCATAAAGTGGGCGGCTGGTCGCTCCCACGCCACGCTCGCATCATCCGGCGCTCGGCGAGGGGAAAGGCGCACGAAAGTAGTCCATTCCCGAGTCTCTAGTTTGTTTCGTACGTACGTTCGTTTGCATGAATAAATATATCTTGCATCGTCCGTTCTACTTTCCAG
>KE524849.1:9013-37665 GCA_000441895.2 Anopheles sinensis | reverse complement strand
GTTTTTTCGTCGAACAGTTTTTGCATGTTTTCGCGCGCTTCGCTTGCGGCTTTCGTTTCTTGCGCGGTTTTTGCTCCGATACGTTGATAGAATTTGCTTGCGTTACATTTCTTGATTTCAATGAATTAATTTGAAACGCGAGTGATTGAATTGACAAAGTGTGATACAAAGTGTGTCAGGTTTTAGTCGGAATGGTTTCTGTGAGTTTTGTGATATTGTTGTAATAAACTCTCACTGAGCCGAATCATTCTTACTGAGCCAAAACATTCTGAGTGAGTTAAATCATTTTAACTGAGCCAATACATTCTGAGTGAGTTAAATCACTCTTACTGAGCCAATACATTCTGAGTGAGTTAAATCATTCTGAGTGAGCCAATACATTCTGAGTGAGTTAAATCATTCTGAGTGAGCCAAATCATAACTGAGTCAGAATAAATCATCTTGCTGATTTGAATCATTCACTCTTTGCGATGAATTGGCTCACTCACTCACTCTGACTCAGTTTGCACTTCACTAGTTTCCACGCGAGTTGCCGTCGGCCACGTTGGAAAAGCCGTCGGGAGAAAGTCAGCAATCGCTCGTAATCGGGGCCCGGGCCGATGTAAACGATGTCACGGTGCTTGAGTAGCGCTCCCCAGCGGGGCCGGGGAAAGGGTGCATAAAGTGGGCGGCTGGTCGCTCCCACGCCACGCTCGCATCATCCGGCGCTCGGCAAGGGGAAAGGCGCACGAAAGTAGTCCATTCCCGAGTCTCTAGTTTGTTTCGTACGTTCGTTCGTTTGCATGAATAAAATATATCTTGCATCGTCCGTTCTACTTTCCAGCCCAAGCAGTGCGCGATGGCAGCTGGGTGCACTTGGGATGCCTTTTTTTATTTGTATTTACCAAACTCGTTTTTTTTTATTTATCCCCACCTCAGCTTGATGAAATTTCATTTAAAATTTAGGCCATCTCTGTACAATGGAGAGCTATTTCTCCTTTGTAGGTATTTTTAACACGTTGACTGCCGCGTCACCCAAAAAGTGGGTGACGGTAACAATGCACATCAGCCCTTTACATTAACATAGTAGTGCACTTATGTAGTAGTAGACTATAAACAATGCTGATAAGTATCCTTTGGGAAGCTTAGTTTTTGATTAGCTTTCGAAAACCGTTGGTTCAATAAAAATCTGTAGTAAAAACGCTTTAAACGACGATCTAATTGGAAAATACTGCTGGCAATAATTGACGTTTTCAGTCGTAATTAAGCAATGAAACTTCTCAGGAAACAGGACCATTGACTTTTTACCTAATATATACAGATTTTTAGAAGCCCCTTCCGAATTTCTAGTTTATCGTGTGTATATGAAGAAAAAGATCCTACAAACAGGAATCATAATTGATTAATACTTTAAATAACTTAAAATTTTAGCTTTAATGCTTTACTCAACATTTTTTAACAGAACTTTATCCAAGCATTTGAAGATATCATAATAAGCATAATTCCACCACATTGTTGGGTGAAGCTTTTCCCATTTTTCCCCCCTTAGATAAAGTTCGTTCCTAAGGAAACAATTTCAATTAATTTCTTACCGTTCGCTCTTCGAAACAAGCAATTTGTTCAAAAAGCACCTTCCAATTATGCAAACCACAAGAAGTCAAGAAGATCACTCTGGTTGCGATAAAGCACATTTAAAACCTGTTAAGCATTAGCAGCAGCCTCCCCCTCCAGGACGCGATATGGGGCATAAACCGATCACTGAAAGCGGACGCCATGTTTAAATTACTAAACGGCCGCACAGAAGAGACCCAGCGCACGATTCGACATTCAGCGCGCGCAGCCACTCGTAACCGCGCGAATAAACGATCGCCGGCTCCAAAGACGCCAACTGCCAACCGTTGCATGCCATTGAAGCGAAATGTCAGTGGCCACCGCGGTCGAGTTCGAGGCTACCGGTGCGGGTTCAAACCACGGCTCGCGGCACATAAACAGAAGAGCGCACTGTCAGGGTGGCAAAAAAGGCACAGAAAACCCCCACTTCCAAACCCGGCCGGTGTGCACGACGACCATCGGAAGCCCCACCATTTTTCCACTTTTGCTGCTACTTCGGAACACGTGGCGTCGAACGTTACATTCGAAACGCGCGAGTCTGCCTCCGCAAAGTCGGCGTTGTGGGCTCTCCCAGCTTCGGTTGAGTGTCGGTTCGCTGGATAAACTTATAAGTTCAAGTTCAAAGCTGCGCCGGCATCGGCGCTCACGCATCGCGACTTTGGGGCCGTTACAAAACGCAACAATCTATATAACAAGATGACTATGTTGTGCTGGACTTAAACTGCCACAATTCAAATATTGCTAATAAAAGGTAATTTAAAATCAATTTATTTAAAGCAAAACGCTTTTAAAAAGTTCAGGACATGTTTCTCATCAGATGGCAATTGGAAGAATATCGCATAAATACAAATAAAAAATAATGTATTGATAAAGAAGAAATAAGAGAACAAATTGATTTTGCTGTCAACGTGTAGAGTTTTAATTATTATTTACAAAAAGATTATTAATACGTTGACTGCCATGGCTATCATTTTTGATAGCCAGCTGTCGTGAGTTCTAAAAAGTTTTTGCCTCATAAATATATGAAAATGCAACATGAAAATTATCTTAATATTAATAACTTATTCTATGGGAAGGTTAGTCATTGCCTGGATGTAGAAAGCCGACTGTTTAATAAAGTTTATGATCAAATTAAATCGACAAAGATTGTTCTAAAAAAGTGTGCTAAAACTGCTTGGCAGTCAACGTGTTAAAGCAAAATTTAAATCATTTATCGATGATCATATCTAATGTGTTTAAAATATACTAAAATAAAGTCCAACAGTAATAAAGCTTGAAACAAGTCTTAGCTAACGTCGTCAATAATATATCCTGCAGGTAATGTTGATCCTAGACTGGTGCAATTAGTTCCCTCGATGTCCACAGGTTTCATTGGTACCCGGTTGACATTTTGCTACCGTACCATTTATCGTCTCGTTTTGCCGTCCAAAGAAGGAAACGATGGTAAATCTCATAAAGTCAACAGTACCGCGTATTCTTAACCGCCAGCTAGCGAAAACCACCGATTAACTGCAACTGTTTTGCTGCAAAACCTGCTCGGTGCTTTATTTCGGTTTATTTTGCTTCATGAATTCATTAAACGTACCTTAACAGGCGATAATTTTGCACAGAGACTTAATCATATAGGTAGGATCTTTTGCCCTCGGCTAAGATAAGAGGTTTATTGAATTAAATTATGCTACTAATTGCCGATCGCATGCTGTTCGATAGCAACCAGCCGAACCATGATTAAAGTCTTGTTAATCAATTATCTCATTTGTTTTATCATGAATATCCTATTCGAGACGGGAAATGACAATATTCTCTTCTTTTTCAAGGATCGTAGATTTCCTACGCTATTAATAACAAGCCCTTAATTATTGATCGATGCTAAAATACGCATGTCTTTGAATTGTTCCAACGGTTTTTCCAATTTCGCCTGGAGGGAAGAAGTGAAATAATTGCCTCTTAAAAACTTCTCATCTTTTAAATTGTTACAAGATTGACCCATTCATATCCATCCGATTCAAATTAAGGAAAATAATCGCTAAGGTACAGAGATCTAAAATGGCTTCTAATCTATTGCATGTGACGAATAACAAATTAAAGCTTTCAGTCACATCCATCGCAGTGTTTGCAATCCTTCAGTACTGATGAACAATGCTCTCCATCCAACTCATCCTAACGCCTCCACCAAAACTCCACACACCCTTATGATCCGGTGCAGCTGCATTTTGCAGTGCATTTTCTGCATCTAACGGTTCTTGCACTGGATTAATTAACCATCGAGGCAAGCTGGCGTGGCGAAAATAAAGGAAAAAATAGATGACTCAACCCATGGCATCCATGCTGCAGCGAGAACCGAGACCGAACGACATTTGGCCCAATTTCATCGCGAAACATGCGCACCGAGGCGGACAGAAAAGACAGATCGAGTGCCGGGCGAGTCTCTTCTGGGTGGGATTTGGCCGGGAGTGTTCAGCGACTGGAAAGTGCACCGACAGAACAGTCGATTACACTGTGACAGACGCTCGGCAAACGACGAGTACGGAAAAGCGGAGATGCAACGAAACGCTCCGACGCTGAACGGAACGCGAGGAAAATCGAAAAACGCCATCCAAAAACACTGAACACGATGGGAGGACGGGCAGGCTGAGCGGCTTAACCTAGAAATCCGGACCGCGACATTCGTGCAGCTCGACCCTGATCCCTGAGCCCGGCCGGATCGGGCTGGCCCTAACCTTTCTCCGGCTCCATTCCCCGCTCCGGCTCCGGCCGGTTGCTTTTTGAGGTCAACTTTTCTTTTCTCTCTCGTTTGCCGTTCCCTAATGGCCTCGATTCGCGGTCGTGCTGACGGTGGCCCGCAACCGCCCCTCCATCACCCCACACACGCTAGCATAATGGTCGACACAGCATAATCACGCGAACGACGAGGACTATCGCAGCGGAGTGTTCCCGCATCTATCGCTGCGCCGCGGTTGACTGCCTTGTTTTTCTGCTCACGAACCGTGTGGTACGCTGTGAATGGGGTCCCTGTTATATTTGCTTTTTTTTCTGCGCGCGATTGTCCCCAGCACCCGTGCCGTGGCTCCTCTCCCGGTCCCGGGGAACGGAAAGAACCTACTTTCGCGCGAACCGAAACGTCCACCAAGTCAAATGCTGTGATCGAAGTAAAGAGTTGCTGAACCTCGTCATGGAGACATTTAGAGTTGGTTATTGTTTTGGTTTTAAAAATGTTTTTATTTTAAGATCTTTTTAAACTAAACCATTTCAAACGAAATTATTAACACCTATTAATTGGGGTCATTTTGACCCAAAGGAGATTTTCACATTTAATATGTCAAAAACGGCTGAGCATGTCTTAAAATCTAAAAAAAGCATCTAAGAAAAATAATTTTAGATTTTTTTGTACGACCAATTTCGAGAACCAACATCCCTAGAATGTTTTTAAGGGTCATTTTGACCCTTGTTTTTCAACGCGCTATAACTTAGTGTTTTCAAATTTTTTTAAATTCGTGAACGGCTACTTTTAAGAATATTTGTTGACTATCTTTTGGCGTTTAAGGATTGTTGAGGCACTTCTTCATCATTCCGCTAGCTCGGTGTGAAGCAAAAAAAAACGCCAAAAGATAATCAACAAATATTCTTCAAAGCCGTTTACGCATTTTAAAAATCTGAACTGACGAAGTTTTTCGTGTTGAAAAACAGGGGTCAAAATGACCCCTAGAAAACTTTCGGGCAAGTTTTAAAATCAATTTATTCTAGTATTAAGGAAGTTTCTATTGGAAATGTTCTTTTTAGGGGTTTATTTGGTTTATAGAATAGATCGTCGATATTAAACACATTATGGCTTAGAAAAACAAAAAAAAAATAACCCCAAATATTACACTTGAAAAATGTGTACTTTATCGAAAGGAGTCACTGCGTTGTTTAAATTTCGGTTCCAAATAAAGACATATAAAATATAGTTCCATAAATTAAACGAACTGGAAAATAATAGTATTTATAAACGTAAAGAACAAACATGCCAAATACAGGATATTAAAAAAAAAACATAGACGATTTTTTTTTAAATTGAAAATCCCCTTTTCTAGTAAATGAAAGAAAATTCAATCTGTGCATAAATCGCTTACAGATAAACCAAGCAAAACTAAGTACAAAGCATACAAATTTGACATTTAGAGATAAAATTCTTTGTACTTTGTTAAAATTTACACCTTAAAAACACTATAAAATTTGAAAATAAAGTTCAATTTAATAAGAAAAAGATGTGTTTCAACAAAATATTGAGAAAAACAATTACTTAAAACTTTAATTAAGCTATAAGAACACTCTGATTGACAGAACGCTGATGAGATGAACACGCTAACTTTGAAACGAAACAATTACCGGGATAACAAAACGGGGATAATCAAACAAACAAGAACCCCAAACCGAACAAATATTACATCATGGCACACTTTCCCTTGACTGCAAAGAGGCGAAGAAGAGAATTAAAGAACGCCAAAGCTGCCCAAAAAAAACCGGGAGAAAACGGACGCGGCGTAGTGCGTGGAGTTTATCCAGTGCGTCTCTGTTTGGTTTACTGTTTCACAACTCGTTGCGCGCGATGATGATGGTGATGATTATCGTGGGGGCCAGGCGCTTCAGTGATGACGATCATAACGTTGAAGCCGGGCACGCCGGTGGAGAATAATTAATTTTGTAATGCCTTAAGCACGACGCCGTGAGCCACCCCGGTCCTGTTCGAACCGTTTTGGTTGGCCCTTTTTCCTACGCTTTCCTATGCTTACCTTTGGAGCAGCCATCTCATTTACACGGACCGTGCCTAACGAACCGCGAAGAACGCGTAAAACTGCGTCAACGGAACAGAAAAGCGCTCGAAGAGGATAACACTGCGAAGAAACAACCACAACAAACCCACACAAAAGAAAAAAGTTGTGAAAGAGGAGTAACAACTACAGGAAAAAACGAAATACGAAACAGAGCAAAACAGCGATGGAAACGAGAGAAAGCAAAGAAAGAAAGCACGAAAGAGTAACAGATAAATACATGCAGCGCTGAATCGACGAGAAGACGAAAGAAGAAAGTATGTAGGTCAAACTGGTTACTTGTTGCTGTTGGTTTTATTATTCTCATTGCATCCATTGCGCGGCGTGAAGCAGCAAAAAGCCCAAAGAAAAGAAAATCAAACCCAAGAAAGAAATGCACGAAAGGCCAATCGCATCATGCACGAAGCAATCGAGCAGCGCGGAAAAGAGCATCGAATGGCGATGATGACGATGATGATGATGATGATGGGAATGAGATAAAATAACAAGAGAACAAGCTTTGCGGCGAAACGAGCTGATGCCAAGCAGCTTTCTTCCCGTGGGGAAAATGGGGTGGTTCTCGAATGTCACGGTGGAGGAAAATTTGCGCTTTACAATGGGTGAAAGTGCGGCGATCGTTGTGTTGTTTTCGGTGCATCCTTCCGAGCGCACGACTGTTCCGATTACGGGAATGGATTACGTCTTTCGATGGATCCCTTTCGTCAGCTTATTACATTCTGCTATGTCAGTTTATTTTTCCTTTGTTTTTGCAGATCGTGTCGATCGTGTTGTTTAAATTTTTCTTCTTACTTTGACTAGAAATGTAAATTCAATTTAATTAATTAAAAATAGTAGCTTCTTGATCCAATACACATTAGCTTAAATCAGGTGTGATCGATCCCATAAATCAAATCATTTCAGTAACGTTTAGGTTAAGGAAAAATTGTTAAGCCTTTTAAAATATATGGAATAGCAAAGGTTTTATGGGACTGAGTTAACATTATTGAAATTATTTAAATAATAATGACGAGATTGACTTTTCCCCATCTACAAAAATGGCATAAATTATTTATATGCACATTTACTGATGATTGAGGATTTGAAAATCATGAGTCACCAGTTCTGATGTGTTAAAAATCCATGTTGGGTTACGACAGCGACACACTAATATCATTCATTCCGGAGACCTAATCCTTCCCGGTCTTCATAGCTATCGTTCCGTAAGGTGAGGTAATTGGTGAAAGCCGATGAAAAAATACCATCCCACTCATCCATCACCGATGACAACCGACCATCGCAATTATGCAGAACATGTAAAAAATGCCGCTGGCACCTTAAAACGGCACGTATGGTCCCATTCTCTGAAGATTCACCAGGATATGGGCGAGTCACTGGGGACGTGCTTCCGTGCGGTGTCCTGAATTTCACGCCACAACCGGATCTGACGTCCGTGGACTTGATCGAATGCATCGAGTGAAAGAGTGTTCGCCGAACGAAGAAAATATTGCCAGGAATGCAAGGATAAACTGACCTGAAGCTGAATTATCATAACAAGTTCATGGAGCGACTTCGACTGGTTAGTTAGTAAGGTTTATATTTTAATTATTTGCATAATTGGTGAAACAACTTGATTGATGAACAACGTGCCCCATTTACATGCAATTGTCTGTTTGGAAAGTAAATCGAATGCATAAATGGAATTGGCCGCAGGATATGCTGTAATGCAATTTGTTGCGTCGGTTACAAGGTAAGAAAAAAGAATTTCTTTTAGCCAATTCTTTTAAATATGCACGGTACGACATTAACGATGTTTATTGTGAGAAAATGTTCACTACATAAGTTTGCACGATTTTCCGAAAATCATAGATCTCGTTTAAAATGCGAATAAAAAGTGATAAAAATTAAAATTTAAAACCCTGTTTAATCTGTACCTGCTCTTGCATTATTGATGTCACTTTCCAAACTGGAAAACGCATGAGATAATCACCCAACTGCATCCAGCTGTATGTTGCAATAAAGGAAACCCACCGGTACGCAATTGCAGGAGAAAAGTAATTAAACCAGAAAAAAAAACAAAACAAAATCCTCTAACGCAAGAAATCGAAATCGCGCAAACGATTGCAAAACGGGCCGAAGGAAAAAGAAATGCGCACATCAAACATCCCCATCGGAGGGATGCCGTTTGGAAAAACAAAGGGCAGTAGAAAGAAAGACGTGGAAAAAACGGGGTGGAAAAGAAATGCTTAACTCAATTGAACCGTGCAAAACCGTGCGGTCATTATTTTGTAATTGTTTTCACAAATTTCTTTCATTATTACTTCACTCGGTCGGCGGGCGATCTTTCAGCTTGAAACGGAGAAGTGGGAGAAATTTTCTGCCGCGGGAAAACAACGTCACCACATCAACGGTGCAGTGTGTTTGGGTTAGTGAAGCGAAAAACAATACCAGCCCCGATCGGATCCATTCATCCACGCCTCGTGTGCCGCCATGCAGCGCCTAAATGGGCGGCCCATTTCTCCAGCACGATCTTCAACGGTGTCACTTTGCCGGGCGGACGATCAGTCGGGTTGGCGCAAGAAAGAAAGCAAGAAAGCTTCCCGTCGAGTCGAGCTGATCGCGAGCTGCCCTCTCGCTTCTGCTGCCTTTCTAGTGGCTTTCTTTTTTCCGTTTGTGCTCGCTGTTTGCCATTCTCACTCCGACCAACGCTGTGGTTTCGCGTTTTCCCATCATCCGCCAGCGCCACAAATCTGGCCCGTTCCTTCGTTCACTTAACCTAAATTTCTTCCGCTTTCTAGTTTCGCTTCTCCAGCTCTCAGCCAGTGGTGCAGTAAGACGTGCTTTTGCTGTACTCTGGTAGCGCTTTCTTGGGGTGTACTTTCGAGCATTTCAACGGAACGATACACTACGATCGCTACGGATTGTGATAAGTGTAACATCAAAAGGATTCAACAAGTTTAGTTTAATCGTTCCAGTTTAAAATCGTGTTGTTAAATTTTTTGCTACTGGTATCATTCCAACATAAAATGAAATAAAAACTGAGCTTAACTGGAAAAGTGTTTATTTATGTTTTCCAATTCAATTGCAATTATCGTTTGTTCATCTCTTAATGCTCAAATCAACTATGCAACCTATGAAAATCTATCTATTTAATGTAGCTATGATAAGTATGGTATTTTATGTTTATTAGAATTTACAAATATAGTATCTCACAATTGTCTTTATCTATGTTTCAAATTTCTATTTATTTTGTCACTGTTATCTAGAAATTCTTTATTATTGGTTCAATCTGTTACATTCCTTAAATGTCTCCTACTTCGATAATACTGCTAAAATGTTGCCTTTTTCACATATTTTTAATGTAAATTGCATTGCGTGTGAGAGATTTTTTTTCCATTTGACAAATATTGGTACGATAATGTTTTAAATTTCTTAACTGAAACATAAATCTAACATTTGCCAACAAAACAGAGGCTTTTAATGAGAAATTGCTTTAACTTCAGGCTGTAGGACCCGGAAAGCACGCTCAGAACGTAGGGTAACCATTACTCACGTGTGAATTCGAACTCCCTCACTGCAAAGCTCACGTGGCCCGACAGTTCGCTAAACCTGGGGGTTATTAGTCGCTGTTGCACAACTAAAGCTATCCTCCGTCCGGTTGCAATCGATTGAACGAAGGCAGGTAGTTTAGCATAATGATAATAACAGTGGAACGTATGCGCCCGATCGAACTACGTGATGAGAAGATATTATATGGGTATCCACTTGATGTTGGATATATCTGATAAATAGGGATTAAATTAATTCAAAAAATGGTTTGAGATAAGGGTTAAATAAAATTTTAAATTAAAATGATAAGTTTAAGATATAATGCTCATAGGGTTAGCATATCTTGAACTGTTTAATCAATTTGAAATCAAATGACTCACTTTCGCCATGGGTTGAAAGTAACATAGTCTGCAAAAATAAAGGAGAATGGCAGGTTTCCGTCCGTTTCCGACATTCGGGTACCACCCTCAGTGTGTGTCTCGGTTAGTTAGCCTAACAATTCAGGCAGCATAAAACAGGGAGGGAGTAAAATAGGTCAACGGCACCGAGCAAGGTCTTTCGGGTACCATAGCACCACCGTTGTGCTGGAAGGTGCCTTCGATTAAAGCCTCTCAAGTCGGTTACGCCATCACTTCACGGTCGAGTGACTGTTTCGCCCCTTCCGCCAGAACCATCTCGGGCTCGGAGGAAAGGGAGGAACGATTTCGCACGCCTAGCTATTCCTGTATCGAAGCAGGGGTACTTAAACGTATTACCTGGTTTTTTGTTGAACTTTGTGCCGGCAAATTCACTTCCGTTGCCATTCTCGATCGACGATGGGGTGAATAACACTGGAACATAATATTTTATGTAGTTTCACATAGCATAAATACATGTTTCATGATGAATGCTGCCTAACAAACAGATATTAGTGGATAAGCATTTAAAAAGGAGCAATTTAATTAACAACCTTACTTGGAATAAATTTATACTACTCCTTTCTTAAACAGTACATTCTAGAGACATTTTATTAATGTGGAACTTATAAGAAGGTAACTATAAGTGATCCTTACGGATGCACCCTACCACTTCAACTGTCTCAAGAGTGATTTAAGAAAAAAGACCGCAAACAAACTGCTATAAAACCGTGGGCTGGTGCAAAAAGAAAGCCTTCGCCGCGGGATTCCTCGTGCCTCGTTATCAACATCAGGCGATCGCGTAAGTGGCACAGTGGCCAGCAGAACGCACGTTCGCCGATTTCGCGAGCAACGGGTCCGGAGTGACGACACGCCACGCGCATCACCTTCCGTGCAATGTGACCACGGATGACGATGCAACGTGATCTGCTGAGCGCAGAGTGTCGAGTGTTGGAAGGTATAGTGTCACAATGCAGGGGGTCGTTCGACAACTTAGCACTCGTCCTTGCCGGAAAAGGTTTAACAGCCTGAGCGGTTGGTCGTGTAATAGATTACCAAAATTAAAAACAAATTTTAAATGCTTTTTACCAAGTGCAATATAAAATATATCAATAAAAATTTCAAGTTATGGAATTACAAGAGAACGAAATATGAATTCTTACAATTCTAAAGGGTTTCATTATTTTGAGGAAAACAGAACCACATAAAATCTTCACCAACTGTCGTTTTCATTAAATATACGTAGTCGTCGTGCTAACATCAAAAGTTTACCCACTGTAAGAACTACCATCAAAAATTAATCCAATCTATTTTGTAAATAACAACTACTTCAAGCTCTTCCAATTTGTGATATATCAATAGAAGCCATACTTTAGAAAAGAAAACATTATTTTTCATATTTTTATCAAATTGAATGTATTTCATACGTAAATTTGATACAAATTGTACAGTAAACATTTGTTATATAAGAACATCGTATGTCTATTTGATTTGAGTGTTTTTGATTCCCACCGTGATATCGCACCAATATTATCCTTTCTGTTTTACTTTGCCCTAACATTCAGTACATTCCTTAAACCGTGGGTGAACATAAATAAAATACTTGGTTCAGAACGAAAAGTTCCAACATGCGTACGTTAACTCTTGCATACAAGATGATTATGTTTCGCTGGTGATTTTCAAGTCTGTGCTTTATTGGGAACCATCCGATAGTGATATAAATACAAGTGCAAGTTTAATCAATCAGCAAGCAAGCAAACGCGTGTCTCAGAAGGAAATCTGAGCAGAAGCTACCGTAGTATGGAAAAGCGTAAACCAGCCTGGAGTAATATCAAAAACTTCTTTTTGTTTGTTTTCAACTCAATCGAAAGGCACCGATAAACTTGGAAATGACATAACATAAGATAAGGCCACCTTCATGCTTCGCACTTTCCAATTGACTGAAAGATTTGTTCACCCGCTTTGCTCGCTCGTTGTTCGTCTGTACGAATTTTATTTCTCTTATGTTTGTCTTTAAATGAGCAGTATGACTCTTATAAATCCTTATTCAAATAATTTTCTCAACATAAATCATTGAATGCGTTGAAATTGGGCCAGAAATAAAAAGGTAGAAAGTTGTTTAGTTTTGTTTGCATCTTTTCATTTTTATTCTCATGTTTCATGATTTGTTTTGTATAAAAATATAATAAATAAAAAAGGGACTATCCTTCGTCAGCAACGCGGACACTTATATAGGTAAAGGAGCGCTGCTGATTTACCGTAAACTCTTACGTAGATATATTTTTATAAAAAAAAAACGAGAACTGCCTAACACTTGCTTGTTGGCGACGGGAATCGGCCATCAACTAGGATGTATCGTTAACTGTAGCAATCAACCAATGACGTACTCGTTTTCACGTGGTGAAACGCGCTGCTTTCAATAGGAAACTTAAATATCGATCAAATAATCAGGTTGGTTATACTAATAATCATTTGCGTTCGGTAATAGTACGAAGAAGCAAAACAGGAAAAAAAACAAACTAGCGAAAAGTAAATGTAAAAACCAAACAAAAATAACACGGAAACGTGCGTTTCATTCGCCGCCAAGAATCGTCTCATTGGGAATAATAGTCAATTGTAAAAGCAATTAAAATACAAATAAAACCCCCGAAAAATTGAGGTTTTCCATTGACCCTGGGATAAAGCTACAGGATCACGATCATCATCACTTATCCTCTAGTCCCTGGGAGGGGGTGAGTCCGTATTTTTTTATCTTACACACATTTTGCATGTGTTCTGTTTTTGTTTGTTTGTTTGTTTTTATGTGTAGTAGTGTATAAAATAGTTCCAAACCTACGATATCACATTTCCGAAAAAGTTTGCTCCTCCGGTTCAATTTCTGATCTTTTGTTTTCCATTTGTAGACATTTACATACATTTTATCTCATTTTACTGTTCACTTATCCTAGCTTCTTTTTACATCCCCTCAACATAGCTGTTTGAGGGGTTGTTTTAGTGTAATAAGAAATATTTAATAAAAAATATGTTCACTTTAATATTACTTCAAAATTATTTCGCCCTCAATGCAAAATGCAACAAGGAACGAGGCATCTCCCTCCGTCCGTCCGATCCTTTCGAATCTATAGAGTTTCCTTCCTTCCTAATCCATAGACTCTTTTGATATATTGATTAATATGAGTACAGTTACGAGTAATGTGTTCTTTTTTGCACTTACGCTAGGATAATCTTCCCTGAAGATAAAATTCATGTCACTTAACACCCACTCTACAGTATCTTACATATGTGCACATCGTGAAGAGTGCCACGGTTTCGGTACTCTACCACCTTCCGCACGTTTGATTCCCTTGTTTAACCAGTTTCTGTATTGTTTTTTTTTATGTTTAGTTTTTCATTTGTATCTCTTTAATTCAATTAAGCAAACCACCATCCATGGGGTTGCGTATAAATGTGATTTATCTTTCCTTTTCTACAGTTTATATCTCCACTGCAACCATTTGCATGTCGCTGCCGTTGTTTAGAATTTAAAATATACGAAGGAAAATAGTTCTGCAACTTTTCAGTACACCGTTTTGCAGCCTTGCCGTCTTCTTCTGCTCCTCTAATACCTATTCCGATCGATGTATAAATATGTTTTGATGTAGTTCGGTTTTCACATTTACAGTTCTGCTTCAGTGTTTAACACCTTTGTTTTTGTGTAAAAAAAAAGAAACTTACCACCTAGTACATATCCTGCCCTCACGCTGGACCAGGTGCCGGATATTTATTCGGTGAAAAATGCAAAGGCAATATATTTACCCTTCTCTTCACCGTAATAAGCTTCCAGCAGTTTTGATTGGATTTTTTTCTATACAAACACACATTATGCGTGCCTAACAACTAGTTTTACAAGAAAAAAGCAAAAAATAGGGGGTAAAAATTCATCTGCCGATCAGCCAGTGATCGTGTTTCTTTTTCACCCTCCCTTTTTTTCCCCTTCTCCATATGCTTCATAAAACATTTGCATCTCTTTCTCTGGGCCGCTTTCTTCTGGCCACAAGTGATTCACTTGCTAGCCGAGAAGGTAAGATAATAAAAAAAAACAAGGACTGCGCTTGGTTTGAAGAAACGAGCCGAGACCATTTCACCTGACTTGAAGGCAAGCCATCACCGTCATCACCGACATCATCGTTTGGACGGTAAAGGTAAAGAAAGCACGCGAACCGAGGGAAAGATCAAAAGACGGCAAGAAATAAGAGGCGAAGCGTTTCACACAGCGGGCTTTCTCTTCGAACAAACACACACACTCGTGTGGAACGCGTACGCCTTTCACCCGCAGGGCGCGAAGAAAGAAGGAAAAAGGAAAAAAAACAAGTGAACAACGCACACATAAAATGTTGTCGCAACTTTCTCCCCGGCTCGAAACGCTCGCCTCTTCTCTTCCATGCTATCCAACACAAAAACCGTACCCACCCCGTGTGTCGTCTTCCGCTTGCTGCCTCGTCGCGAGAGATCGTGAGATCGAGAAATTCCACCCGGATCGACTAACCCACTAACATAAATGGGAGGTAGACCTCTTTCCCTTGACTTTAGGAATGCCTTGCCGCCCGATGGATGCCTGCATCGATTGCGTTTGCTTCAGCTATCAGGAACTAGGAACCGAGAGGCCGTGCCGACGGGCCCTCACTACTACTGGGCAGCCGCGGTCACACCGAACCCGCTGCCGGTGGTGTTCGAGATCATCATGTTCTTGATCGTGGCCACCTCCGACTCGAGCCGGGCCAGCTTCGACTGCAGGTGAATGTTTTCCTCCGCCTTCTTGCTGATGACGACCGACGCCGGGATGGAGGTGATCTTACCGGCGGGACCGTTGCCGGCGGCCGGTGGTGACGACGGCAGCGGTACCATCATCTTCTGCTCGGCCTTCGTTGGCCACTCGTTGGTGGAGATGCCGGAGTCGCGCTCGTCCGATGAACCACCGTCACCGTCGTCCCAGGTGGGCGAGCTCGACCGGAGCGCCACCGGTTCCTGCTTGATGTTCTGCAGCGCCAGGAGGGCCGTCGCCGCGTCCTTATCGCCCAGGTGCGTCTTGTGGCGCAGTTTCACCGGCAGCAGGCTGCTGTTGCCGTTGACATGCTCGTGCAGATCGCGATGGTCGCGCACGTCCGGTTCTTCTTCGCCGCCCGAGGCGCTGCCGGTGCTCGCCTGTGGTGGGCTGGCGGCGCTGGTACTCGCGCTGCTGCTGGCCGGCCCTTCGTACATCGGGGACGGTGCCCGTCGGCTCAGGTTGAGCACGTTCGCCGTTAGTAGAGCACTCGCCAGCTCGGTGGTGGAGCGTGGTGGGGAGACGGAGAACGGTGTGCTGCTTGCGTAGGCCGCCACGGCAGCCGCTGCCGTCGTCAGTGGGTATGGGAGCACCTGAGCGCCTGAGCTCGCCGCTGGGAGCGCCGTCGAGGAGCTCGGAGCGTACGGGGAGCTTGCGCCTACGACGAAGTGCGGATGCGGATGGGACGCAAGGTGGTGGAGCGGGTGGGCGTGTGGGTGATGCGGGTGATGCGGGTGATGGTGCGGTGAGTAGTGGTGCGGGTGCGAGTGGGCCGCCAGAGGATGCGCCGGAGGCGATCGCGATGGACTCGTGCTGGAGATGCTCGTGCCGAGTCCGGAAGAGGGTGGAGTACCGGGCGAGGAGACGGCCGAAACCGTGCTGGGGCTGGTGGTGGTGGTGGTGGGGGATCCGAAGCGTGGAGCCGCTGACGTGGCCACCATTGCGTGCTGCGGACCGGGTGATGGGGAACGCTCGTCACGATCAAGCTCAACACCGTTCGCCGAAACCAACACTCGATGGTGATGGTAAGGATGGTGTTGCTGCTGTTGCTGTTGCTGCTGTTGCTGCTGCTGAAGATGCTGATGATGTTGAGGGTGGTGCGCATGGTGGTCGATCACTGACTCCCGGATAACCTCCCGCGGATGATGGCTGTAGTGATGATGCTGTTGTTGCTGCTGCTGATGCTGATGATGTTGCTGCTGTTGCAATTGCTGCTGCAGGTGATGGTTATCGTCTCCGTTGCGTTCGTTCAACTCATGCCGGATCGGACTACGGCCACTTCCTTGCTCGGCATGGAGTGACGCCTTCTCGCCCAACACTCGCTCGTACTCGATGATCGTGCCATTGCGGTAGATGTGCATCGGCGAAAGGTAAGCGGTCGTGCTGGAAGCGTTCGCTCCTGAGCCCGCCGTCCCGTTCGTGTGCTGGATTGCTCCATGCTGGATGAGGGCGCTGGCGGTCGCCGCCGGAGGCGGTGACTCCACGTTCGGATTCGGGTGGATAACGGGTGCCTGCTGGGAGGAAGGAGCACCGGTACCCGATCCGTTCGCCAGACCCACCGCTAGGAGCGACTGTTGGAGGTGCGAACTGAGGCTTCCGGCCGGCGTGGAACTGGTGGCCACTTGTGGTGGACTGTGTGGGGACGAGGCGCGCCCGTTCGAGCGCGACGGTGACTGCCGGGAGGGACTGCGCGAGTGCGGGAAACCGATGGTGGAGCCGCTCGGGGAGGTGGTCCGTCCGGAGGCGGGCGCCGCACTGCCGTTCGCCAGCTTGACGCGCTTGGTCGAGCTGAGCACCTGCTCGTTGGTCGGCAGCGTGGCCATGATCTGGTCGACGCTGACCAGGTTCTCGCCGCAGATGTTGTACTTGCTCTTGATCGCGTCCAGCTGCGCCTTCAGCACGTGGTTCTCCTTCGTCAGCTCGACGACGCGCTGCTCCAGCACCATGTCGTTGAAGCGGCGCTTCTCGCGCGACCGCTTCGCCGCCTCGTTGTTGCGCCGCCGCCGGTCCCAGTAGCTGTCGTCCTTCTTGTTGTCCGGGATGAACTCGCGCTGCTTGCGCTGCGAGAACAGCTCCTTGCGCTTCAGGTGCGCCGCCAGCTCGTAGCCGTTCTGCGGGAACTCCGACTCCGACGACGTGTGCGGGCTGGCGCGGCCCGAGCTGTTGCTGTTGCTACTATTGTTGCTCATCAGTAAGGCACTGTGGGCTGCACAGAGACAAAGAGAAAAGGAGGAGAAAACAAACGCAAAACGTCAGACCACGTGGTTGAATGGAGGCGCCTGGTGTTTTTAGTAAACGAAGAAAAATAATATAAAAGACCAAAAGAAATTAAATTGAACACTCACCAGGCATGTTTGAGTTAGAGTTGTGGTTCTGGCCGGGAATTTCCCCGTTCAGCGGCGAACCGTTTTGCTGTCGCGTTACGAAATCCGCCACCATCATACTAGAATTGCTCGGGACGGGTGAATCTAGCTGCACTAGTGCATCTGTGGAGAACGAAAGAAAGAAAGAGAGAAACAACTCATCAGTAATTTGTTTGAAATTGTTAAATGGAATTAAAATTAAGTACATCAATACAAACACTTGAATTAAATCATTCCCCGGCTAGCCGTCAATAATTTATTGACTCACTTCATCCCACCGATCACGTTTGCGAAAGTGAGTTGAGTGATCCTCAAAAGCGCACAAACTCAATAAACAATATTCCCGTAAGGCAACAACAACCTGTTCCTCTCTCGACGTCGTTCGCAGGCAAACAAATAAACAGCTCAGCCCATCGTTAAGGTCCTCCCTTCCTCCCGCTCTCGAGAAACTCGTTTATTAACAACGATGGACGCCGGGCACGTGAACGCAACATGTGACAACAGTTGTTATGATCGAACGAACGAGCGCTGGAATGCGCCACGAGAAACGGAAACAACTCTAAACCGACATCGTCATCGTCAGCATCATCGCCACCACCAGGTGAATGCGATGCTCGTGTTGTTTGCTATCACCCTTTTTTTCCCCCTGGAATTGTTGTGTACACGTTTTGCTTGCCTTTTTTCCACCCTTAAAACGTGCCGTTTACGCTCCGGTGGTGGGTTTCTTATCCGGTAGTTTCGATCGCTTCAATGCATTTCTAGCGTGATGTTCTAATACGCAAAAGAATCTAGATCGTTTCCTTCGCGAGAGATTGTTTTGCAGTTGTTTACGATGTCGTACATGTTTGCTTACAAATTGATAAGTCTCTATTATTTACGACATTTTAAAATGGTCTATATAAAATAATCTGTAGATGAAAGCGATATACAATCAAGAGAAGAAACAAAGTTAAATAAAGACCTTCTCTAAAATTAGCACTTCTAGCTCTTTTTCCGTTACATGCTTCTACTGTTAATGAAGCCTTTTGTTTTTCCTAATCAGACCACACCCCACCTTCCATCCCAACTCGCTAACTTATCAAACGTCGTCTCGTCGCATTACGCAACCCCGGCCACCCTCGCTAAAAACAACCAACCAGAATGGCGCGCATGATAATTCTTCTACGACGCTTGTTTTTTTTCCTCCTCCTCCACATGGCCCGGTTTTTTCCTTCCTAACTCCGGCTCAACAGGAAACGTGACGCAACCAAACCCCATAACACGCCACGACCGTGACGCTTCTTCGCGCCAGTTTGTTTGCCATTCTTGGAGGCTCGCGCAAACAATTTTCATGAATCAAATGTCGTCGTCGTCGTCGTCGTCGCAATCGCGCGCTCTTATCAGTCAGAGTCCGGGAGCAACCGTTTTCTAGGCATTTTGCTTCCCTTCTGGTACTATTTTACTTCGCGGCCTTGTTCCCTTTCTAGCGTGTAATGTCACCTCTTCGCCCTCGCCCCTTGCAAGGGGTGTCCATGGTGTGCCATCTTATCACAATCGGCGTATATCTTTCGATGACAAATTGCGTCGGGGAGGCCAACAGCAACAAAAAAAAACACACACCAAGCTGCAGGATGATGCCATAGCGCCAAAGTCGAAAATTGATTCTTGGATTTTCAAGGAAAAACTTTCCCTTTTCCTTGAACTTACTCCCGAGAATCCAGCTCCTCAACAAAGTTATTCGTAAGCTTTTTTAATGCGCACGTGCTTTCCGAACTTGTTGCGCAATGGAACGTTGTTGCGTAGCGAGGAGTTTCCTTAATTCGGAACGAATAATAACAATATTTACCACCTTGCTATTGCGTCGCCGTTAAAGATTCTTGTTGATCCAGACCGTCGTACTGCGACTTACTGCCAACACTACTAATTTTCAAACAAATGTGGTCCAATGCTGCACATCAATATCAGACTTTCTCATGGTGAGGTGAGAGAGAGGTGGTGACTCACAGGGAATACATTTCTCAGCTGAAGTACTCCGGAAGGGACACGGAAGCTTTTGATTTTCTATCTTCTCGAAACCAAATTTCCCTATGAGTCACCTTCAACTTCCCGTCAGTATCAAACCAAGCGAGTCATCAAAATCAAACATCACATGAATATAGACCGTATCCCCTGTTTCTTTTCAGATCAGTAGCGCTGTTATCTTCGAGATTATTTTACAAAGATGCTATTTTTTAACAAATTATCTTTTAACAAATGCCTTATTTATTTTAACAACTGAAACACGGGAAATATGTGTAAAACTAACCTTAAATTTAAATGCCAAAGGTTGCATTCGATTTCACGTCAAACGGTTCTCATCTGATCTCTATTCACCTTTTTTTTTTTATTTCGAAGATTGGCCACAGATGGAATGTTCTCGCAAAAATTCCATCAAACCTGCTGAACCTGTCCTGCAGAACCTGAACTCCAAAAATTCCAAACAACCCCCAACACAGGTACAGCGTGCTCTCCCATTTACGTATCGCTTCGCAGAAACGTCAAAATTACGTCATTCTGACGGCTCCGCGTACGATCGCGCACGTGCACTAAATATTGGCGTATGGCGTTTCGTTGCCCTCTTCTTCGCGCCACACGCGGATGATGATGATGATGATTTTTTCCAGCGATTAGCGAGATCGAACGACGGAAGAAGATGAGGGCGCCTGAGATCGCGATCGTGAGAGGATCGTGTTTTGAGACGGAGATAGATCGGACGAGTGCGAGTGAAAGGGAGGGCGGCGTGTTAATTTATTATTCCACGCGTTCTCCCCTCCCCACCCCTTTTCTCAACCCCTTTCGGGGTATGGGGGAAGCTTGTTTTGGCTCGCACGAGGTAAACCACCTTCGATTCGAACCGCCCAACCGCCCCAAACTTTGCCTTCACGCAGAGTTCACGGTTCATTCGCGAGTCGTTTGTTTTCCTCCAATTTTTATTTTTTTATTTTATTTTTGCTCCTCTAAATGGTGTGTGCTTGTGTGTGCGCGCTGTGCAAAAACACATCTGAGAGCCGGTAGGATTGGGAGGGATTTTTCTGTACCGATTCGCGCAAATGGCGTCGCTGACCGACCTTGATCGCGCGTGGAAACGCGTTTCTTGTTTTTCAACCATTTTTTTTCTGTTTTGTCGGGGTTTTGTATTTCTTACGTATTTTTCTGGTTCGCAGTTATGATGTGTTGAAAATTGTTTTGCTACGCTTCGAGCGCTTATCGGGTTTGCTATAAAAGCCGTTAATTATATCACAGCCAACAAACACATTGAAAATCGAAACCTACCAAAACAAAATTTTAATTATTAGTTTCTTTTTTCAAAACCGTTCCTTTCAGCTTGAAAATGTAAAAATGTCCTAATAAGAAAAAAAAGAATGGTGGGAAAATGGATTAGCCACACATTTGCTCGAATACCCCCCCTCGGATATTCAGACAGGAAAGAACAAGTTCTAACGTGTCCGACGCAAGTGTGGCATAATGTTGCAGAATGGTTTCGTCAGCGACACAAAAAGGGCGATAAATGTTGAGGCATCGGTACACGTGATGAAAAAAGAAAAACCAACCACAAACGGAAGGACCACATTAACCTACTGTTGTGTTTGTGTGTGTGTGGGCATGCCCAGAACCTCATGATGATGATGAAATCGATCGAAGATTGCTTCACTTTTTCGGGGTCAAAGAAACAAAACGAGAGGCAAAAAGGGGGGGTTGGTTTTTCTTTCACTCTTCCGTTAAGAACTCGCTTCCCCGGCGCCTTGTTGCATCAGATTTGATTAGAACTTCCCGGTGGCGGTGGCGAAAATGTAATAATCATAATTGCCGCCGCACACAGCCAATGACTCACGGGGTGCGAGTGGTGGTGACGGAATGTGGTGGTCGGAGGTGGTAATCGCACCAAGAATCGCTCGGTGTTGCACAATATTGGGCAAAAAACCAAACCACCAACCACGGACGGGCACGCGGGAACCAACAACAATCATCACCGTAATCATCATCATCGTCAGCAGCAATGGCCACGTTCTACCTTCCGCGTACATTGACCGAAGAGCGTGGCAGATGACGTCAGAGGCGTTCTGGGGTGGCGTAGAATGTCCATCCATTTCACGGACAATAACAAGATAATTCGATTCGAGTGTGAGCGTGAGTAAATCATCCGCAATCGCCATCGTCGTCGGCCCTTCTGACCAATCTCACGATTTTAACTCAAGAAAGGTCCGTGAGAAAGTGAGAATTATTCCTCCCAAAGGGATGGCCTAGCGACGGAACACAAACAAACACGCTTCGGCGCGGGGCAAAACGAGGCCAACATTGTAAGTGGACCGATTGACGTGTGTGAAACTGAAAAGGGCTAGAAGGTGGTTCCGATGGAAAGGTTCTATCGATTTGGCCAGAGCTCAAGGATATCGATCGACCACAAGTCACGGTTCATCGCGCCATCGGTGTCGTCGTAAACAAACCGTCGTTGCCGTCGTATGAGAGCAAAAACGAAAAGCATTTTAAATTCTGTCACATCATCGGCCAACGGCCTCGACCACGCGCGGATCGGGATTGGATGAAATCATTCCCAATGTGAGCGAGTGAAACAGCACACTGACGGGAGAGGACGAGCGAAGGAGATAAGAATGGCGGTACGGGAGGGGACTGGTGGAGCACCATTTCTTACGCAACTGATAAGCCTAACGACCAACACCTACACGAAAGCCTACAATAAACACCCAGGCGCGGTTTCGAAAACAGTCTCGAATGTTCGACAGTGTGTCGCAGTTGATCCGGAAAACCCACTACAAGATCATCGGATCGATCGTTCATCCCAGCTGAAGGTGCTGCAGCATCTCTCTCTCTCCGGGGGGCCCGTGTAAGGGACGATCAGGGACGAGGACTGCACACACGTTCGCCGATGACACAATCTCTATTTTCATCCACCTTGAAGCTAAACGCGTCCAAATGCAAATGGCCCGGTACTTTGTTGGTTTTCGAGTGGCGCACACCAAGCTACCCAGCCCCCGAGGGGATGTCAAAAGGGCAGTGTGTCAACCGTGTGTGTTATCAGCTGGACCACGAATACGGTACGCACACTCGATCGAAACGCTACCACCGTTAGGTTACGTTTTATTAGAAACACATCAAGGACATCACGCAACTACCTGATCGCACAGTGATGGTCATGAGATTCGCAAAGCTTAGATCGTACCAGATCAAAGCAGTTCCGACCGATTTGTCGTGTGGATTTCCGCTTCGAATGGCTATAAACATTATCGCACAAGGCTTGTCCGGAGATTCTCTTTATGCCAGAAGTAGAAATGGCATACATTACGTTACCAACCGGATGACCAAACAGATCCATCCCATCCCAACGGGGAGGTGAGGTAATACGGAGAATCCGATGCAACTGTTCCATTCGCTGTCCTCGGCTGACGTGCGTGGAACGGTTTTCCGCAATATTAGCATACACTGACTCAGCACCACGTTGACAGTCCAGTGTAAAATAGTTACAAAGAGCAGCCGAGCTCGAGAAATCCCTCGCTTTGTTAGGAGATTTAGCACCGGCTGCGTCAAATGCAGCAAAATTCGTAGTAAATCATCTGTGTGTAAAAGAAAAACTAAACTCACTCTTTTTCTCAGAACGATGAGCAGCAGCACTTCCGTTGGGGCTGATTTTGAACGTCGTACCGTCGATCGACAGCGACAAGATGGTTGTAGTTCGGGTTTGCACTTTTCTTAAGGCCACTCTTCAGAATGGTCCACTTTTCGCACCGCGTGTACAGTAAATCCTTGTGACTTGGTTTTTTCTTCCTTCCTTTTGTTGTATATCAAAGATGGTTTACCTCTTTACCGTATAGCCTTAATTTTTTTATGGCTTATAAATTCAATAAACTTCACAATTCACGCACAACGAATTCGGTCACGATTATTCCCCACGGACTTGTTGCGCCTCTTCCGATATTCTTCCGCTGACCCACTTCTGTGTTTTCTCTGCCTCTGGCTTTGTAGCAACAAACCAACGAAACAACGATCACACTTCTCAAACGGGGCGACTCTTACGCTCTCTCGGTTTGGCTCGGAAATTTTATTCCACACTACAATTTAATAATTCACAAGGCAATTTAAATTTTCTATGCCGACTATGCCACCTTCACTAGGCGTTAGAAATTCGACACTTCAGTGTTGTAGTAAATGCAATTGCAACTTCGCACCGCAACTATGTGTATATATTTCACACCGAATCTCACAAACTAGAGCGCCAAACAAATTACGGTTTTATTTCACGCTCGTGGAGCGTTATGTGGTTTGATGCTGCACTTTAAAAACGCGGCTCTCTGTTTCTGCTCTCTCCTGCTTTAGAGCTCACACCGGCACTGCACCGCCAGTTGAATGCACTTGTGTCTGGTGGGGGGCGCACGCCACGGACAACGGGCCGGGGTCTGGGGGCCCACGGTCACGGTCGGTTATGCGCCGCTGCTCTGTAGGCGTCGTAGCCTACGGCGCTAGCTGCCAAGGTCTTCCCTAGATTGGAGCTGGCGAGACCACTTCACTTGTGCACTTGCGTGTCAAGCGTTCCACCTTGGGACGGTTTGGGTTTGTTTTCTGCCACACTTCTCACCTTTCACGTTTAACAACTCAAATTGTATCCTCCCGAAAGGAAGAATTAACATTCGACGTAATTTTTGGTCGGGTAATGTTGTGTAATGCACTGTAATTTCACTTGATAAAATGATATTCTCTTCCGTTACGAACGTTTCGTGCGCGCGATCACCGTTTGTTTGCGTTCAGTTAACCGTTTGCTCTTATTTTCTTTTAATCTCGAACTGTCCGAGGACCGACGGAGAAGACCTGTTTTTCACGTCTGCTCCGGTTGCGAGTTAGTACAAGACTAGCCGGGTTCGAATCCGGTCCAACGGCAGGAAGCATCGCGCTTTCCGTTCGAACCGCGCGACGGTTTCGCAGAACTCACCCCCGAAGCGCGGCACTCAGCTCGCGGCCCGAACGCGGGCACTCAAACTGTCTGGTTCGAAAGCGACGCGCACTACCCCCTTGCGCCGAACAACCCCTTTTTTCGTCTGCCTTTTCCACGAATTACTCATTGCGCGTTAGGGGTGTTATATGCTTAGAGGGAGGGTGGATCTTCAAACAACCATAACTTGTAAACTATGGGTCGGATTGAGACCATTTTTCCACGTGTAAAATTATCGCAAGAAATTCTTTAAGTTTCTCTAGAGAAGGTCTTTTCTTTTTCATAATGTACACGCCCCGTGTTACCCTGGATAAACCTGTGCATACAACTCCCTTGTTTCTGGCAATGAGTAACGTACACCGCCTTCCCTCCCCCACCCCATCGAAGTGCTGCACGGGAGGCGCGTTTGTATTCTAGGTCACGTTGGCCGCCGTTGCGAAGTGGCGAAGTCGGGACGGAAAATCGGAGCAATAACAAAATGCCGACCGAGGGCGCACATATTATGATTGCTTTGTGTTATTCTGGCCACCCCACCGGCGCGTGTGTGTGTGTGTGTTTGTGCGGTGCTCGCGTTTACACTGCAGGCAAGATGCAGCTCGGGAAAAAAGAAAGCAAAACGAGACAGAACAACGCACACAAAGACACGGTATCTCACCGCCCTCCCCGAGGCGTCAATGGGGAGCACACACGGTCTGCAGCGAGGGGATTTTTCCGCCATTGGGGTGTTGAGGGAATTTTCTTCCCGTCCGTTTTTGCTCTGCTTCGTTGTTTACTGGTATCCGTTGTATGCGTCATCCGTGTTCAGGGGATGGAAAGATGGCACCGCAATGGTTGGTTGCAATACGGAAATCATTATTATAGTAAAATGGACGGACAAGATTTGCAACAGTTTAACCCTTGGGAGTGTGTTAAATGACGTAAAATAATCAAATAAAATTAAGAGCCATAAGTCCAATTTAAATCTTCACCCAAAGTAGAAAAGCAATAGGAAGGGAATGCACAAGGACATGAAATTGAAACGGTTTAGGTAAAGTGAACCGAATCACCCAAGTCTAGACGAAATGCGTCCTCAGAAGAATAGGGGGGTAAGGGAAAGGGATGCTCTGCGTCCTCTTTAGGGATCTCATTTCCTCCCGAAAACGGGAAGTCGGGAGGAGGAGATGGGAGACGCGTGCCGCAAAACATTCACTCAACGGTCGAGAAATTATGCCAGGTCAGTGATGAAGATGACGATGGTATTGCATTCCGACTGTGTTTATGTGTCTGTGAAATAAAATAAGAGAGAGAGAGAGAGAGAGAGAGAGAGAGATAAAAATAGAAAGAAAGTAACCGCCAGTGGGAAAGAGAGAAGAAGAAAGGGCGAAGAATGGCGCAATGTTTGGTTTTTTGTTTGTCGGGAACAAGGATGTACGTACGGCATGTCGGGGAGTGTTGCTTCTATGTGTTGGTGGTTTCTATATTGCAAAAGCGACCTCTCACGCTAAAAGGGCCGGGAAAGCGGGTGAGGAACAGGCAGGAGCGGACAGGAAGTAGCCGCGAAGGGAGGCACAAGATGTGCGGAGGAGATATCAGCCAGACGTCGCTGGTTCTCTTTGTTGTCGTAACCGTCGTAGTACATCGTGCCGTACCGGAATGAAGGTTTCGCTTTCTTTATCACGCGGGTTCTGGGTATCTACGGGGGGTGGAAGGGCCTATGGGGGGTTGTGGTATGAAGGTAGTGGCGTTCTACCGACCATCCTCCCCGCGTTGGGGCATAACAAAGAATCGTCAGATCCGTCCTCGATTCCGGCGAGGAAAGCGAGTGTTGGAAGTACGCATGTACAGATGAATGTCACGCCGACACGCGGCTCGCAAAGGCAGGAACGTTTAAGTGCACTGCAGCAGATGCACCGCAGATGGCGTGAGGTGTGGGGGCTAGAGCAAAGGCTTACAGTGCAGTTGGCAGAACCAAACTCTCTGTCGCAAGCAAGGGTGTCCATCGTTGGCTTATTTAATCCTGCAATGTCAAGCTTACTTGCGGGTGAGAAGTTCTCAAGTGAACCGGTCATTCGATTTCATTCTGCATTCCATTGCTCGTTCACTATGGGAAAACTTCAACTATTCGGAAATAACGTCTAATCCGTATTGAACAATTTCTTGATTCATATAATTGTTCGACAGCTGTTTTTCACAAAGGTGTCTATAAGGTGTTAATAATTAAATTATAACGTTTCCGATTGGAAAGATTTCTATTCAAATAATTAAGTAAAACAAACGGTTTCAAATATTGTAGGTTATGCGCGTGTGTATATATAAAGTATTTAGTTACATTGATAGTTAAGATCTTATTCACTTATCAGAAACAAGCGGAACGTATTCCTGATGCACCAAAATAAATTATAAAATGCTTCTTAACATAGAGGACTTAGAAAACTTTATTTTTCAACGGAAAACTTGAGTAGCGTAATAATGTTGACTTATCTAAGTGAAAAGGTAGCGAAAACCCCTTTATTGATCGCTTACAGAAGTTCAACCGTGTGTCTGTGTCTTTTAGTAATTTAGATAACGATGGCAAATATTGTTCACTATGCATGTTTTAAGTGAAAATATACAATATTTAGTTACATTGATAATTTAGATCTTATTGACTTATCTGAAACAAGCGGGACGTATTCTTTATACACCAAAATAAATTATAGAATTATTCTTGACATAGTGAACCTAGAAAACTTTAATTTTCAACGGAAAACTTGAGTAGCGTAATAAATTTTGACTAATCTAAGTGAAAAGGTAGCGAAATCCCCTTTATTGCTCGCTTGCGCTGCAAGGTGTTTTTATATCCCGAACGTGTTATTTTTGTGAACTCTATAAGATCCATTCTGAGTTTTAGTTTGATGCCGGGTATTTTTCCTAACGGAAATAAATGTAAATGAACCACTTAAAAGACGAACAATTAAAACTACATTTAAGAAGCGTCAATCTTTTACAAAGTATGCTAGCCAAAAATCAAATCATTACTCGGAACAGGTAGAAAAATGATTTACAACAATTAACGCCACGACATTTTTCTCCCTCCCATTCGACCACGTCAAGCGCGCCTCGATAGCACGAGATGGGAAGGCACATTGCAATCCGATGACTCACCATCCTGCGTTGAGTTCATGAAAGCCGTGGAGCGGGACGTTCCCCTGCCTTTTCGGAGCACGTGGTAAGAAGCCGGCTCTGCAAAGTGGCTTCCCAAGTGTGTGGGAATTTCGGAAGCGATCCGTGGAAAGGATTTCCTTCCTGTTCGGGTTTCCTCTCCGATGAATTACTTTCTCGAAGCTGCTCGAGCTGATGACGGCACGTTGCATCATCAAAAAGTTCCGTCCGTTCAGGCTCTTCGTCGAGGGGTGGTGGCAGAGGGTGGGGCCGCCTACTACCTGCTGCTGATAACGTTCGTAAAAGGGAAACGTGTGCAGGATGCGATGGTTGATGGGGAAGGATGGTGTAGGGAACACAACCGTTGCCGCAACGTGACACCCGTTGCCGTTCATCCGTGCGATAATTGCGCTCATGGCAGCTTACTCCGGGAGGCCCTTCGGATTTCTTTCCCTCAACCTCTGCCTTGGAGTTCGTCAAGCATTCGAGAGGAGTTTATTCACTTCTTTTAACATCTATTTCAGGAATTACGGCCACATTTAGTAGAATGTATTGGATGGAACATGCAATGGCGAATAAGTTAAACCGTTCGTTTGCATAACTTTTAAAATGCTGGAAAAAAACTAACAAGAAACAACAAGTTATTTTGTAACGATAAACGAGCATAATAAAGACAAAATAATCGTACGTGTGAAGCAAACAAAGGATTTGTAAAAACTATCGGAAATAATTTAATGATTTCATTCAACATTCCAAACGTCTAGAGTTCTTCGACGCATTCATCATTGCCTTTTTTTTTGTTTTGCTTAGCTGCACACGAATGCATCCGCCCTTCGAAAATCTATTTATTGCTCCTGTTTCATGTCCGGCGCCTGGTGGCGCCTTGAAGGAAAGTGCGGCACATCCACTCCAGGGTTCTATTTTCAGCCAGCGCCGTACCTTCGCATGCACGTGTCGCGACGTTATGTTCCCAATGCGATGCGTATGTGCAATGGCTGCCCTTTGTGGAAACCCCTCGAGCATCGAGGGAGCAAGTTTGTCCCAGCGTCCGAGACCGAGTGCGACGCGAACGTGCGTTCTTATTCTCCT
>KE524848.1:29080-46084 GCA_000441895.2 Anopheles sinensis | reverse complement strand
GGACGATTCCTTCCAAACAAGAAAGATTCGAATCACTGAGAGTGAATTAAAAAAATTATTCTCTATTCCAAGTCACTCACTCTGAATGAGTGAGTCACACTTTACTGAATCGTTGTTGCCATCACTACTTCCAATCGCAATAAATTGTTTTTATGAACCGATCAACATCGAAGTTCATTCACGACTTTTACATGTTTATTAAAATGATCATTTCTATGAAGTCCAAAAAAAACCTCATTTAGCGTTGTAAAGAAAAACAAATGTTTTGAGCAACTCTACACCGGTATCAGTCATTCTGACTGGTTCAATGGTACGAGTATAAATAAAACTAAAAACTTATAAAAACTCTAATATAGCCTCTTTTACTTCAAGCAACCCCTTATCTTAATTTGTTGATAAGTTGATTCTTAATTCCTCTGCTCGCGTAAAGTGCTCGAAAAGGAGCGGTTATTTGTTCCAAAATTTATTGATAGATCTAGAAGAACATCCAGTCATGAATGAACATTAAATGTTGAAATAATCCTAAAATAGATACCAGGTAGTTGTAGTGTTAACAAAAATCAAGTGGAAATGCCAACGGTATTGTTAACCAGAATAATACCGCACTTAGGCAGTGACGATACATCTCAACGCGACGAGAATTTTTTAATAAATTAAATAAAGAAATAACATTTTGTTCCTAACAAATGGCCCAACTCTCGGGTAATTGCTGACGTAAACTTACCATTGCCATAGCCGGCACCACCACCACCACCACCGCCACCTCCATAGCCACGAGGACCGGCGCCGCCACCACCCATCGGACGATGGTCACGCGAGCCAGCACTCGAGCGAGTGCTGTTCTGCTGACGGTAATCGCGCGAACCGAACGTCGATCCGCCACCACCGCGTGACGGGTAACGTCCGCCTCCGCGCCGACTGCCACCACCGTAGCCGCGGCTGTTGGTCATCTCCTCCAGGAAACCGGGAATCTCCTGGCCCGTCTCGGCCAGCAGGCGCACCAGCCCGTTGGCGACGTTGCGATTCTTCTCGTTGAAGAACGACGTGGCTGTGCCGAGGTTACCCATGCGCCCGGTACGACCGATGCGATGCACGTACTCCTCCACCTCGGACGGCAGGTCGAAGTTGATCACCTGCTTGACGTTCGGAATGTCCAGGCCACGGGCGGCGACGGCCGTCGCCACCAGGATCGGGCAGCGGCCGCAGCGGAACAGCCGCAGGGCCTCCTCGCGCTCGTCCTGCGTCCGGTCGCCGTGAATGCTGGTGACCGGGTAGTTGTAGCTGTACAGGAACTCCTCCAGCGAGTCGGCCGCCTTCTTCGTCTCGACGAAGATCAGCGTCAGACAGTTCTCGTCGTCGCCGTCGTTCTGCGTGGTGATGTTCGACAGCAGGTCGAGCAGATGGGAGCGCTTGATGTTCTCCTCCACCCAGAAGATGGTCTGCGTGATGTTGACCGAGGTCGAGCCAACGCGCCCGACGGCGAGGAAAATGTAGCGGTACAGGAAATCGCTCGCCAGCTCCTGGATCGCCTTCGGGAAGGTGGCGGAGAACATGAGTGTCTGGCGGTCGCCCGTCACCGGCATCTTGCTGTCCTCGACGATGCGACGGATCTGCGGCTCGAAGCCCATGTCCAGCATCCGATCGGCCTCGTCCAGCACCAGGAAGCGGATGTTGTCCAATCCGACCTTGCCGCGCGTAATCATGTCCTCCAGACGGCCGGGCGTCGCCACGATCAGGTGGCAGCCGCGATCGAGCTCACGCATCTGGTCGTGCGTGTTGTTGCCGCCGTACAGTACGGCCGGGCGCATACGCGAACGGTAGCAGAACTTCTTCGACTCCTCGAAGATCTGCGTGGCCAGCTCGCGCGTCGGCGCCAGCACCAACCCGAGCGGGTACTGCTTGCGGCGATTCATCGGGCGGTTCGGGGGCGGCGGGGCCGCACCGTGCTTGTACATCTGGTTCAAGATCGGCACCAGGAAGGCGGCCGTCTTGCCCGAGCCGGTCTGGGCGCAGGCCATCAGATCGCGCCCGGCCAGGATGATCGGGATAGCGTACTTCTGCACCGGCGTCGGCTTGTCGTAGCGCGCCAGCTTTATGTTGTTGTCGATGATCTCTGTCAGCTCGATATCGTCAAAGGTATTGATGTGGCCGGGCACGTCGTCGCCCGTCGCCTCCACGGGAATATCTTCGTACTTGCTGAAATTGATACCGGTGTTGCCGTGTTTGAACAGCTCCGCCTCCAGACGCTCGTCCCGCTCGGTGAGCTGTGTGTAGTCCACCTGGCCGCGCCCGAACCCGCCGCCTCCGCCGCCGCCGCCGCCAGGCTCCTCCACGGCCGTCGCGCCGATCGGGGCCACTCGGCCACCGGCCTCCGCCGCCGTTCGCTCCTCCGCGATCGTAGAACGATCGTCCACCACCGCCGCTTCCGCTGCCACCACCCTCGCCGGGGCCGGTGCCGCCTCCACTGCCGACGCTGCCCGGTCCGGGCGGTCCCTCCGCGCCCGCTCCGGCATCCTGCCAGCGATCGTTCTGTGGCGGTGGAACGTCCACCGGGCGATCTCGACCACCCGCCGGCACTCCAGCCGCACCGCCACGAGCGCCACCGTACGCCGGCCAGTTGTCCCGGCGATCGCCTCCGTAACCCTCAGCATTCTGATAGCCCCCATCCCCGCCTCGTCCGAAGCCCCCGTCGCGCCCATTGTTGTAGCCCCGGTCGCCACCGCCGCGGCCATAGCCGTAGTCGCCGCCCCGGCGATCGTTCTGGAACCGGCCGCCGCCCCGCCCCCGCTGCGCCTATTGTAGTCTCCGCCGCGGAAGTTGTCGCCGCGATCGTTGTAGCGGCCGTTGTAGTCGCCGCCACCGCCGCGATTGCGATTCGAGTCACCGAATCCTCGTCTGCCACCACCACCTCCACTGCCGCCGCCGCCGCTTACAGGACCGCCGCCGGCACCGGACTCCGAGGGTTGAAAGTCGCCACCGCTATCACGCAACTGCGGCGGAATGTACCGCGCGGCCGGATATTTAGAATTTCCAGACTCTGGGTTGCAGCCCCCGCCGTCGCCAAGTTGCTGCTGCTTCTGCTGCAAGTCCAGACCAGCAAACTGTCGCCAAACAAAATGGGTAGAATAAGGGAATAAGGAAATGATTAGAGCGGTTGAATCAACTAAAATCAATATTTTCGCTAAAGCACCGTCGTAACAGTATGTCGAGAAATGGGATTAACCGTTGTAAACGGCGAAGTACACACACCTCGTCGAATCAACCCCCGACCAGCCAACTTCGATGGCACAAAATGGAAGTTGAGACATGAAATTCAGTGTAAAACAAATCGCGCAAAGTCTCTTCTTCTTCTTTCTCCCTCTTCGCTTCACAAACCATCCCTGGGATGGGAAGAAATCCATCGTCTTTGGCATAGGCAACAGGCTGCTTAGATTCGCGGTTCTTGTTGCTAACCAAAAGGTTCATTCACTTACCCCCTCCTCTACATGCCATTTTTTTTTCTCTCTTGTTTTCAGACACCAAACTCTCCACCACCACCAAAGCATGGGAGGGGAGCTTTACGAAAGCTTCACGTTACCAAACTAAAGCGCGCAGGGAATTCGCGAGAAAGATGGAGCAATAAACCGGGAACGGGGGCGCGGGAAAGAAACAAACCACCCCAACGAAAGGGGAGAGAACAAGGAACGAACGAAAATCAAACGGTGCCATTGGCCGACGCCCGGTAGGGGCACATACAGCGAGAGACAGACACACACGACGAACGCGCAAACACACAGAACAAAGCAGCGGACGCGAAAACGTGCGGGGTCATTAAACTGCGTTCTACTTTGGGCGAGGTGGGGAGGGAGGGAGGGGGCGAACAGGAACCGAACACAACATGAAACATGTCACGCATTCTCCCATCAGAATTGGCAGAGGGACTCGCTTTAAAACATTTCATCATCTTACTATTGTCGTTTTCTTATGATTTATGTCTGCTACTTGGTTACGATTTTACATTACAAAGAAAATTTCAATTTAATCGTTATGTCTCGGTGTCATGTTTATTCCCCGGAAAAGCTCTTAAACCCTTATAGCTATTCGCTTTTTGAAAGACAGTTAGAAGTGTTTAAAACTGAATTGAAATATAAGGTATTTTTTGCGACTAATTTCTTAAACTTCTCGTTACTAAAATTTAATTAATGTTCTAGAGCTGATAGATTCACTCTCACATTTCGATGTACATTAAAAATCATATGATATGGGCTATGATTGAAAATATCATTTTTGACTTTAGTATAAAATCGACGATTTTGTTTAGGATCTTCTGGACGAAACTTTTGTGCGTTCTAAATTTATGGGCAAAAGATCATTCTTCTCAAAGGCAACATATTTTGCCACTCGTGATCATCCTTCATCTCGCGGTACTTCCGCACGCACACCTTCATACACAATTGCGAACACACACGTGAGAACCTCCAATTGATAATCACGATCGGTCCTCGTGCACGATCATCGCTGGCGGGTAGTGCAAAGGAGGGTGGAGAGGGGTGGTGCATGCAGAGAGGAGAATTGCATCCGCGCGTGGCCATCACACACATAAAGAATGTTTTGACCTAGAGCTGCGCTTGAAGCGCACGCCACACACAAAGGCGACGCTTATATGTACTAACCACGGTAATGTGGTGGTAATGCATCGTGGCAGAAAACCAGTATCGACGCTACAGGAAAATGCATGTGCACAGAAAACACCTTGACACACACCTCACCGGCCCTGCTCTGCCCTGCGCTAGGCTAGAAAAGCTTCAATGAGGTCGCCTCAGTATTCGCTCGACGTGCTCTATATATCCCGCCCGATTGGCCGTTACGAACACCGTTTGGCTTTCTTTTCTTTATGCAACGACGAATAAACAAAGCCCACGGTACTACTGCGCGTTACGTACTAGAAAGCGAAAAGACCTTACTTTCCACGAGGCGTCGTGAAAGTTGAGCCTTTTATAACATCGATCAACAAATCTTCCACGCGCAAGTCATTGGTGTGTGTGTATGTGTGTGTTTTTACGATGCAATATTATTTTGTGCACTTCTTTTTACACGCTTCGTTGCACCAACAACCGCCATTGGAGTTGAGTATGTGAAGAATGCACGAAGGGCGAACTCAAAAGGGGTGAATACAACAAAGTGCGCAGAAACTGCAGTCCGGTCCGAGACGCATTTGAGAAAATCCAAACAAACTGCTTCCGCCGATGAGTCGTAATTCGATGGCGAGAGTTGTCCCGTGCACTCCACGTGCTAATCTGTTTCTTCTCCTTTATCAGAACGCAATAGCGATAAATAAGGGTAGCACGGCGTGCTTTGCACAGCACATCAATGGTTCCGCGGTCCAGCGTCCATTAGTCAGCTGACGAAGGTGACGCACAGTCTCGACAATAAGCAATCAAACATTTCACCATTGATCGCAATCGTGCACGATGGAGGACAAACAAAACCCTAGACATGGCTTATATTGAACACTTTTGTTCCTGTGTCTAAAGCCCCTTTTTCACGTCGATCCAGTTGTCAATGAAACACGCACGGTAAAGGAAGTGGATTTAGGGCAACAAGCCGGGCGGCGAGAGGTAGGTGCGACGACCGAGACACAGCGTAGTCAAGGCTGCCCGGCCAATGCCATACGCTCTGAGATGTGAGAGCATTTGTCATGAAAAGATGATGAAAAAAGGTGGAAGTAAACTGTAGTAAAGTAGAAAAACAAACAAAAATCGCTATGAAACCATGGTGGTTTCTCAGGATCGGGTTTATGAGTCATCATCAGTTTTGAAGAATTCGCATCAACCAAAATAAAGACTGATGCTGTTAACATCCTAACTCGTTTATGGTGAATCATTGCTATTTACAACGACTCACGAGGTGAAATATCTCCTACAAATTCTACCAAGTTTTACTTTCCATGTTGGATATGTTAGCAACTGCTTACTTAATATCCTGATTTTCCATAGCTAATGGAAACGCACACACTTCGGTTGCAGTTACATAAATGAAAAGTTGCAAAAACCATTGAAAAGACACCGCCGTCTGCGAGTTGTGCAACTGCAGCAAACTTTTCAATCGAACCCTTTTGCTAGAGCTCATCACCCTACCCGCCTTGAACGTCCACCACAAGCGTTGACGATAGAGAATTGCGGAGAGCACAAAAACCTAGGACAACCTTTGCTAGGGGTGGAGTAGAGGTCGAACACGCAAGCCACACACCGAGGAACCATACCTAATTCTTCCTCACGCGCGGCACCATAACCTAACAAATGAGGGGTAAAAAAAAGAACGCAAGGTTGATCATATGGTTGGGTGCAAGGGAGCCGCGGGAGAACCCATCGTGAGCCAAATGGCGGAGAGAAACCCGAACTTGGAAAATCTCATGATACACGTGAGTAACAATCCTTGACATGGAATGGGCACAGCCACCTTCGCGGCACAAAGCCGAGGGAGCGCGGAAGAATTAGGGGGGTGGTGGGAGGGACAAAATAACTAGCACGAAGCGATTCCATCCCATCGTCATCATAATCCCCCTTAGCAACAACGACAGCAGCACAGTACGGTGCGCACGCTGTGAAAATATGATCGGATGAGAAACGAGATATATAAAAAAAAACAGGGAATATAAGAAGAAACGTTGTACATACCTGCTGCTCTAGACCTGTACCATTTTGGTTAATAGCATTACTCATATTACAATGAGCGTTCGTATGGTTTTGTTGGCTTCGTTCCACCGTAGGTTTCTGGGACGAAATGTAGAAACGATCGGGAGGGTTCTTTTTGTTTTAACTTCTGTTCTGTTCCTCAAAAAGTTTGCTTGCCTCAACAGTTTCTTCGAGCGTACACAACACTGACTTCTCGCTGGTGATGCAAATACACGAACAATAATATAAACCACAGTAATTTGATGCCGCTTTAGCAAAAACGTTTTTCTTCGCGAATCGTCGCGCGTGTGTCACTGGCTTGCTTCGATTGCGATGCACAGACACACTCACAAACACTACGGTTTGCTTCCTTCTGCTTCTGCTACTTTGCTGCTGCCCCACACTCCACTGACGAAGGATAAGCGATGCAATATCCGCTGAAAATTGAAACAAAATTACCAAACCCTATTAACGACACTATACTTTCAACGTTCTTCGCTGTAATTTAGTTCACGGAAATAAAAGGGAGAAAGAAAAGATGGGGAAAACCCGTCCGTCTGTCACGTCACCCGTTCCCCCTCACACACACACACACGCGCGCACACCCGCCTGACCTAGCACTAATTATAAAACAATTTGCAAGTTACAATACCTAGATTAGCGTCTCCGTATACTAAGAAAAGGCTTTGTCCTTTATGCTGCTGGACTTTCTTTTCGCTGAAGCGAAATTTACAGTAAAACAAAATGCGGTCAATCGCGGACCGCCGCTCTGCTACGACTGATCCAACTTTTCGCCTCGAAGTGTGAACAGCGCCGCCGTGCGAGAACGAGAAGCGAACACGAAGCGTCGTGGCGAGCGAAGTAATAAGAACACCTAGAAAACTTATGCTCCGAAGAGATTGGTATGTTGAGAACGCGTGTGATGGTGGTAGGGGTTGGGAGGGATGACGAGTGTGCGAACGGTAAATCGATGACTGGACAAAGACGGCAGGGGAAGGGGGCACGGGCGAGAGGGGACGATGGCTGTCTCACGGCTTGGGCACTGGCGAGAGGAACTCTTCCGCACCGCATACGCAATTTTCAATCGCAAAATTTTACCCTTTCCAAACACCGACAGTCTCTGCAAACACACTCTGACCGAAGCCAAAACGTTGGCAAGTACGTGGGAAGTACTTCCGCTGAACTTTTGCACAATTTAACGCACGATTTTAGTCATACAAAACGGATACGACGTTACCGACGTTCTTTTCCACAGTTCGGAGTTTGCTCCAAAAGAAAGAGAACGAGAGCGAGCGAAACCGGCGAATTATGCCTGCCATTCGCCGGTTACGGTTGGCAGCAGTGTAAATTGCTCGGTGAATTTTATTTCATGAATGGGACGAATGCAATACAACCGTAATTAAATGATCTAGCAAATGGCCAATGACTTTTATCGCTCGTAATGCTTTTGTCTCGAATATAAGACGCACGAATGAAGATGTTTTGCTTAAAATACATGAATTCCAATTTCGCCCGCCGAGATATTTCGCCGCTAACGAATTCAGCATTCAGAGAGTGGTCTACGTCTACTCATGATATCAGGTCTGGTCATATAGCACTGATGTTCAATATACCACTAATTGATATAGAACAGAATGGAAGATTTCGGTTTTATTACTTTGAAATACCAAACGGGTATTTTAAGAACAATGTGGCTGATTGGGTCAAGGGAAAGTGTAGCTTATCTTTTACTAAAAATGGTTTGACATTCAGTTGTTACAAGATGGCCTGCTGCAAAACACGTACAACCAGACCTTGTATACAGTAACCTTGATTGTATCTCTGGAAGTTGACGATTGAATTGACATTCTGCAACGTGCTTCGGAACTGTTTTGTAAACTTGTGGAAATAGTGTGATATGTTCTATCGTTCTCATTAAATAAGTGAACAGATTACCCCAAAATGGCATCCATGAGAATCAAGTAAATTCGCTCTCTTAAAGTTGTTTCTAAAGTAGTGCATAGACAATACTTATCACATTGCTTTTTGTATCCACAGAAAACCTGCCACCCGGCGAGGTAAAAAAGCCTTGGAGGAACGAGAACCGAAGACTATCGAAAACCTTAAGAAAACACTAATCATGGAAGGCAGAAAGTGTTCGAATGAGATTCGCCAAGCTCTGAAGGATTTGAACATGCTGAAGAAACCGAACGCTTGCCTGATGAGAAGGAACAACGATGTGACGCCGTTCGATGACGCTACGCCTTTGGAACAGTATGTAACGCCCTTTGGATTAACTACTGGAGTAGAAATAATTTCACCTATTTTGTTTCTTTCAGTTTGGCAAAGACGAACGACTGCCATCTGTTTTTGTTCGGTTCATCATCAAAGAAAAGGCCCAACAATTTAATTATGGGTCGAATTTATGAGGAACAGGTACTCGACATGATAGAGCTTGGCATCGACAATTACAAGGCTCTGGTGGAGTTTAAAACGGAGAAAATTTCCCAGTTCACCAAACCGGTGATCATTTTCAACGGCTACAAATGGAAGCTCACGGAGGAACTTAGGCGTATCAAGAGTCTTTTGTTGGACATGTTCCGTGTCGATCAAGTTGATAGCATTCGCCTGCAGGGGCTGGAGCATGTGCTGAGTTTCACGCTAACAGATGACTTGACGATATTGGTTCGTTCTTATCGTATTCAGTTGAAAAAAAGTGGCCAACGTACACCCAGAATTGAGCTGCTTGAAATGGGTCCGTCACTAGACCTTTCGATACGGCGCACTAAGATAGCATCGGATGATCTGTACAAGATTGCCATGAAGCAACCGGCAATCCTGAGAGCGGCCAGAAGGAAGAACGTTTCCCGCGACGAGCTGGGTAATGTCCACGGAAGAGTGCACGTCGGCAAGCAGGACATCAATACACTCCAAACGCGCAAGATGAAGGGTCTTCGCAAAACGGCCGAAGAGAAGCGAGCCGAGAAGCAGAAGAGGGAAGCCCGTGGCACCGAAAATGGTGATGCTTCGATGCAGGAAGATGATGGCGATTCGCACGATGATGCGCAAGAAGGTATGAATGTGGATGATGGTGAAGATGAATGAAATAAACGGAAGTGAATTGAAGGAAATTGATTCTTCTCTTACTGAACGATAAATTCGAAAACAAATGTACGAAAAAGATGCGAATACAAACATGCTAAAAACGATGCTCTATGTCATCGTGAACCAAAATTGAATTATTATAGAAACATAAATGTTACCAAATTTTAGTAGCTTAGCTTTATATTCCAAATTTATTTCGCTAGTCATTTTAAAAAGTTTGAATTATTTAATCCGCACGTGAGTACCTTGGTATTTAACAACAAACAAAGGTCAATACCAAGGTTACTAAACACTAGACAGGTTACGACAGAGCTGTTTTGCCCGGAACCATTTTGGATATGTTGTTTACAATTTGTCTATCGAAATAACACCGGTGTTGATGTGGTCGGCAGGAACATCGGAGATTAATTTGTGGAACGCGTGAGTGAAAAAGCATGCAATCGATCGAAATCAGCACCGCATGCAAACTTCCTATGAATTTTCGCTAAAATGGCTAACAATATCGTTGAAAAAACTTCGTTACAAAAATTCACATCCGATTGTAAACAAAACTTGTCTGTCATTTTTTTCGTTCATTTTTTTATTGCCAATCGGTAAAAATGTTCTAAGTGTCGCAACCTGTCTAGTGTGTAGTAACCTTGGTCAATACAATGCAATACGAACCGTGTGACATTTGTAAGCAACCTACGATTGTGAATGTCAAAACAATTTGAGGAAAATCTCGGGATTTGTAAACGTTCTGGATATTCCTGTTGTTTGGTGTTTTAGGCCATTTGTGGTTGGCTATATTGTGAAAAGTCGATAAAAGTAGACCATACATCTATAAACAATGCCGGTAAGTAATTTGGCAAAGGATTTACAAGCTGGATGTACCGACATAGTCCAATTGGAACACTTTCCAGCCGAGTGCATTAGTCATCGCTTTTGCGAAACGGGTCGGGCGTGTCGTGGTCATTGGTGTGGCAAGATAACAAAAATATCCCATTTCACAGGCATACCATTCCCAGATAAAGGATTACTCGCAATCGGTAGGCAATATGGCCATTTTGCCCATCCGAACTCAAGCCCGGGGGCCGGCTCCGGTCAACCCCAGCCTGGAGCAGGATATCATCGATGAAACGCTGTACTACTTTAAAGCCAATGTGTTCTTCCGCACGTACGAGGTAAAGTCTGAGGTCGATCGTGTGCTCATCTACATCACCCTCTACGTGACGGAGTGTCTGAAGAAGTTGCAGCGATGCTCCAACAAAAACCAGGGCCTGCAGGAAATGTACACGTTGGCCATCTCTCGCTTCGACATTCCGGGCGAGGCGGGTTTCCCGCTGAACGCCGTGTACGCCAAACCCAGCTCGCCGGCCGAGGCGGACCTCATGCGACAGTATTTGCAGCAGCTGCGCCAAGAAATAGGCATTCGTGTATGCGAACGCGTATTTTCCGGAGAAGATGGAAAACCGAACAAATGGTGGCTGTGCTTTGCCAAGAAGAAGTTCATGGACAAGTCGCTGTCCGGACCGGGCCAGTAGGGACCATGTCGTGCAGTAGGAAAGGGAGGAATTTTATTCGTGTTTTTGCATTTCTGTCCCGCAAACATCCATTCTTTTAATAATTAAATAAATTTTGTGTAAGGTACTATGCGACCGTTTTTATCATTTGTGCGGTAAAATAAGAAATAGGATGCGCAATTTGAAGCTTTAACGCTTTATTTGTTAGAACTGTTAATCAGCTGCTTTATACACATTTGCTTCCATAGTGTTGACTGCGAGTAAAATCGACCCATTGGATGAGCATGTCCCTAACGGTAAAGATAATCAGCATTGATGTTGGTGGCGATTTCCGATTCCCATTTGTCGCCGTTGCTCAGCAGCTTTTCCTTGTTGTACAGCAGCTCCTCGTGGGTTTCGGTCGAAAATTCAAAGTTGGGCCCTTCCACGATGGCATCGACTGGGCACGCTTCCTGGCAGAACCCACAGTATATGCACTTGGTCATGTCGATATCGTAGCGCGTCGTACGTCGACTACCATCGGCACGCTCCTCTGCCTCGATCGTAATGGCTTGCGCGGGGCAGATCGCCTCGCACAATTTGCACGCGATGCACCTTTCCTCGCCACTAGGGTAGCGACGCAGCGCGTGCTCTCCACGGAACCGTGGGCTCAATGGGCCCTTTTCGAACGGATAGTTAATAGTGGCCGGTTCCTTGAAGATGTGCGCCAGCGTAACGGCGGCGCCACGGAACAGCTCGGTCCAGAAGATGGTCTGCGCTGCACGGTCGGTGATGTCGTTCATGTCCATGCTTTGTTCCTTATTGTTTACATAGTAGTATTCCTCCGGCTTGATAGCGGCCGGTTTCGGCTGCGAAGTGTAGCTGCGTACAGCTGCCGACATCGACGATGGACGCATCATTCGGCTACCTGCGGATGCGGAACGGGCACGAAAACAATCGATTATACAAGCACTGATACGCAGATTTCTGCTGAACCGCCTCGGATACACCCACTACTTACTGTGCTTTGCCAACGAAAAGATTTTCATGGCCGACATTTTGACGATGGTGCCGAGGTTATGCGCTTAATTACGCGATAATTTCTATTTGCAAACGATTGCAAAACTTTTCGGCTCGTTCCACAACTAGTTCGAGAGAATTTTGACAGTTTACCGTGGTGGTCAAGTTACGTAAATTCACCTAGAAGCAATAGGGTTACCAGCTGCGATTGTTTACATGCAGAGACCAAGGTTTATAATCGAAATACAAATGTCGATAATTTTTAGGAAAGTTTACTCCCACAATTAACAAGCTTTCAACGTTAAAACTCTTTCAACTGTAGTGCAATATAATAAAAAAACAATTGTTAACAAACCAACAGAATAAATGATTGTAAACAAACGAAAAACATGTCTTACCTTTTTCTATATATGAACCTTCGACGATTCTTGAAAGTGACAAGCGTGCGGTCTGAAATGTCATGAATTTTCAAAGAAAAGAGGAAGACAAAAAGCGCGTCGAAGGGAAATAATTTCGTGGTTATTTCCCGTTGAAATATCTATTATTTCCATTTAGTCTTGATTACAAATATTGAAAGTGTGATACTCTAATTGTTGGTAGCAGCTGGTTCTGCATTAGGCCGCATCGGGAACGAGGACGCCGCGCTGTGTGCACCGCTGGCACCAGCAACAAAACATACACAAACCGAAGTCGCTTGCCGTGTTTCGTGATGATGGTTCTGAATGTTTGGTTCTGTTTGCAAAAACAAATGCTATCCGAATTATCGCCCGGGAAGCAGCGTACGCTTATTCTATCTGGTTTTGCACCAACCATGGTGCTTGCATGAGAGTGGAAATCCGTGAAAAATTGCGTTGTGAAAAATGAGCCTCGATCCTACGTCCGCGGTGAGCAATTTGGAAAGCCTCCAAGTGAAGGATGACTTGTTCAAGAACGTGAAGTGTTTTGTCACGGGCACGCTCGACCCGAAGGTAGGTGGTATCGGCGCCAGAACGATCCTTCTCATTAACTGATTAATCTTACACACCTGTCCCTATTTCCCTTACTTGCAGATAACCAAGCTACTGAAAGATGGCGGTGTATCTATGTCAAAGTTTATGGACTTTTGCTCGCATCTCATTTGCGGGGCAAACTATGACGAAAATGACATAACCGAGGCCGGAGAGCTGTACGAAATTCCGTCGGTGACGGAGGCTTGGGTGGTCGCTTCGGTACGCCTCGGTCGGCTGGCCTCAACGAAGGCGTACTTCCCGCTGAAGACGGGCATATTCTGTGGGCTGCGGTTCTCCGCTACCCAGATCGACACGCGCGACCTGCGAAGGCTGTACGCCGTGCTGACGTTCCACGGTGGGACATTCAGTAGCCGACTCGATCGGAAAACGACGCACTTGGTGTGTGGAAGTGCCCGAGGGCCGGCCTACAGTAAGGCTCTGACGTGTGGTACGGGGGTGCACATTGTAACGCCGGATTGGGTTGCCGACTGTTTGAAATCGAGTAGCATCAAACCAGTCGCCGTGTACCATCCGAGGCTACTACGGGAGCAAGTTTATTTCAAACAGACCTCTGGCCCCAGCGCAGGTAAAGCAACGCCGGAAAAACCACAGCAGCAGCAGCAGCAGCAGCAACAACAGAAACAACCGTTAAATAGCATTTTGGGATTCGATTTCGAAGAAGGTATCGCTAAGACCGAAGTTCCTACAAACGGTAAAAAGGAGGAAACTAAGGCACGGCAAGCTGGTACAGAAACGGGAGCGTCGTTGCAGGGAACGAAGCAACAGCCGGCTACTCTTCAATCGGCTAATTTACAGTCCACTCCTCCACGGTTTGTTCGAGCTCAAGGTCCATCACAGCTGCAGCAGCAGCAACACCAACAGCAGTCGCCGAGGTTACGGGGCCCAGTACCACATAGTCCCAACATGCAACAACAGCAACAGGCTCAGCAACAGCAGCTACAGAAAGCGCTACAAGTTCAACAACAGCAGCAAGCCATGAATCAAGCCACCGGCAATATCCTGCAGCTATCCTTGCAGCAACAACAATCGCAGCAGGCACCGCAAAACAACCAGCAAATGTTGCAGCAGCCTCAGCAGCAGTCATCGAATGTAAACTTCCAGCAGACCACTACCACCCAAGGCGGCACCATTATTCAGCAGATCATACAGACTCCTACACAAGGTAGTGTACAACAATCTACTGCCACCCAACAAACGCAACAAGCACAGGGCAAGCAAAACATTCAGGTTGTGTACAAAAGTGGCCCTGGGCTAGCGCAACAGATGGGTCAAATGCAAGGCCAGACTCAGCAACAATTCAGTCAGACCGCAGCCACTAACGTACAGTCCGGAGGTGATGGTCAACAGCAGACTAAACAGATCGTTCGTCAAATCACTATTAATCAGACTCAGCTGCAACCAGGTCAGCAAATGATTCAAGGACAGCAGCAGCCGCAGCAACAGCAACAAATGCAACTTCTCCAGCAGGGACAGCAAACGATTCAGGTATCGCAATCGCAGCCAATGCAACAGATTCAAGTACAACGTACAACTTTGGGACAGCAATCCCAACAACAGCAATTACAATTTCAACAGCAACAGCAACAGCAGCAGCAGCAGCAGCAACAGCAACAACAGCAACAGCAGCAACAGCAGCAACAGCAGCAGCAACAGCAGCAACAGCAGCAACAGCAGCAACAGCAGCAACAGCAGCAACAGCAGCAGCAGCAGCAGCAACAGCAACAGCAACAACCGCAAATGCAATCTCAGCAAGGTACTATCATTGCAACCTCCTCTTCGTCTGGTCCGCAAAGCATGGGCGGTCAGCCAAAGTTTACCCAGCAAACGATCATTGGAACGGCAACGAACTATCAGACCATCACGAAGCAGGTAGTTGTCGAACAGCCGCAACAGCAAGCACCGGATCAACAGCAGCTGCAGCAGCCTCAGCCACAATTGCAACAGCAGCAAATGAAAACCGGACCCAATGCGCAACCAGGGCAGCCGCAAGTTGTCCAGCGCATTGTTCAACAGCAAGTTTTCCAGCAGGGTCCGCCAGGGTCGGGCCAAGGGGGTGGACAGAACATAGTGATCATAAATCAGGCGACCAATCAGCAGCAAATTATTTCCGGCCCAAATGTACAGCAAATAAATCAGCAACAGCGCATGCAGTACATGCAACAACTACAACAGAAGCAACAACAGGCACAGCAGCAACAGCAACAGCAGCAACAGCAACAGCAACAACAACAGCAACAGCAGCAACAGCAACAGCAACAACAACAGCAATTGCAGCAGCAGCAGCAACCACAACAGCAAATTGTTGTTAGCAGTGCTGGAGGAATGTCCGCCAACGCCCCGCAGCAGATGCTTCAGCAACGTAATATTGGCCAATCGCAGGATGGCGCGGGGAATGGTCAGAATCTATTGCAACAGCAACGTGCACAAATGCAGCAGCAACAACAGATGGCACAGCAGCAGCAACAACAATTGCAACAGCAGCAGCCATTGATGCAGGGGCAACAAACACCACAGCAGGGCCCACAGCAGCAAATGCTCATTCAGGGTCAGGGTCAACCAATACAACAACAGATCATTCAAACGTCTTCTGGTCATCAAACTATTGTTGTTCAGCAGCAGCCGCAGCAACCACCCAATTCAATGATGCAGCAAGGAGCCATGGTACAGCAGCAAGTGATTTCCCCACAACAATCGCAGCAGCAGCAACAACAACAGCAACAGCAGCAGCAGCAGCAGCAGCAGCAACAGCAACAGCAACTGATCATAAATCAGCAACAAATTATTCAACAATCCGTTCTACCGAATCAGCAACATCAGCAGCAAGCACCGCAACAGCAGCAGATTATTCAACAAACGATCGGCCCAAATGGATCGCCAATGCAGCAACAGATGATGTCGCAAGCCGGACAGGGTGCCATATCGAACCAGCAACCGATGATGCAGCAGCAAATACTTACACCGAACGGAGGGACACAACAGCAAACGCAACAAACTCCACCTCAGCAGCAACAAATGATGATTGGCGGAGGGGCGGGTGAGTCGCAACAGATGCTTCAAGCTGGTCTTGGAGGAGGAGGAGGAGGAGCAGGTGACATGATGCAGCAGCAACCCCAAACGCCTACCCAAACCCCCGGCACACCGCAGCAACAGTGGACACCCCAGAGTCCGCTGCAACCAGGGACACCCTTCCAAACGCAACAATCCCCACAGCAGGGACAGATGCAACAATCGCCAATGCAGCAACAGCAGCAGCACCCGGGAGGTGGTACCATGATTCCAGCCGGTGCGACGATCGTCCAGCAAACGATCGTACAATCGCCCGTGCAGGGCATGGGCCCGGGCGGTCCACCCGGCGGTCAGCCACAGTACATTCGTACCACGCTCCGTGCCCCCATGCAGCGCCAGCTGATTCAGCTCGATCCTCAGGCACGCGCCGAACTGATGAAGCTGGACCCGGCCGGACAGCAGGAGTATATCAGCCGTCTACAAGCTAAACATAACCTCATGCAACGCCAGCAGGCAGCCTTTCAGGGGAGACCCGGGCATCCCGGGGCACATCCCGGCGCTCGGCAGCAGATCGTCATCCGTAGCCCGATGCCGCCGGGGTTAAACCAGCAGCAGCAAGTTCGCTGGCTCCATCATCAGCAGCAACAGCAGCAGCAGCAGCTACAACAGCAGCAGCAGCAACAACAGCAACAACAGCTAAACTCCCATCAGATTATCCTTCGACCGGGAGCTCCGGGATTGAGTCCGATA
>KE524848.1:0-22088 GCA_000441895.2 Anopheles sinensis | reverse complement strand
CTCTCCGTAGAGAGTTACTGTGACCGAAGGACGGTAAATTATAGATCGGTGGTCAGCCGTTCGTAATACCGGGGGGTGCCAGACTCGGGATTCGATCCCACACCTATGGCGTGGTGTTTTCTTGCGCTACCGCTGCGCCATTGGCACCCCCCATTGATGCGTTACTTGCATGCAAATTCGGCTACGCAATCAACCTAGGGCATGGCTACGAAACGACCGAGAAGGGGCCTCATTAGGAAGTTTACCAAAGTTCGTATAAAAAAATTGGAATTGATCGCTTTTTATCTTTTAAAAGGGGTCTGCGATATCCGACCGATAGCCGGCTCGAATATCGGCTCAAGACCGCCATGGTCCTCTTTCGATGGCGTGGATTCAAATCTCAACCGAGACAGGACCCACCCCTGTACAAGAGAGGACTGACTATCCACGTAACAAAAGGAAAAAGTCTAGCAAGTCCTTCATGGGAGAGGTGTGAAATGGTCCTTAAGCTAATATGTTTTACAAATTGTTTAGTATCAAGTTTATTCTCACTTCATTAAAGTAAATCAAATGCCCATTCTTCGGTCACCAGTAACTGAACCTCTGTTTCTAGAATGCATTTTAAAGATGTCATGCATATTACAATACTCTTTCTCATCAGCATCATTACCCGGGAACCGTAACGATTGGATGGCAAAAGCATAAGAACATTTTCTCTCAGATGGTTCAATACCGGCGGCATCCTGCTGCGAAAGATGGGAATGGGATCCTCTTAAGTTTCATCGCCCGTTGGCGCCTGGCAAGGTGCCATATCGCACGTTTGTTTTTATTTATTTTATTTCTTTCATGCTTTTTGTCACGAGACATCTTAAGATCCACCTTCTTCTTCCTTTCCTGATTGGTGGTGGGAACCGCGGGTGGGGTGACACCGTTTTTCCTACCGGGACCCCGCGTAAAACAATAGGTGTCAACTTAACGAGCGAAAGATACATGGGAAAAACTGGCGTAGAATGGCACAAGAGGATAGCTGATGAAGAACGGCGCCTAGCGTGTAGAAGGGTTAAGTAGGGTATCCAAAATCTGTCTTTTCCGTCCAAATGCTGTCGAAACATTATCAATGCAAATCGCACACAAGGAAAAAGCCGCCACACTCCCTAATGACACAGACACACACGCGAGCGGGTAGGGATCGCGATCGTGATTGGCGATCACCTCCTATAAGGTGCTGCTCCTTGGCAGGCGGCACCTCCCTCCTTGATCACTCTTGTGTGTGTGTGCGCGTTAAGGTGGGTGGTCGTAAAGGCAGACCGCGAATCGAAATCGATCGATCTGAGCCAGTCCCCGCACCTTCGGCGATCTTCGATCTCCGTAGCTCGTTCGAATGCGAACGCCTCTGATCGAGCGGCGCACATTTAAGCATGCGCTAGTCCGGCCGGGATTTTTATTCGCGCTCGAACTGCACGCCGAAGTGTACAATACTGTTCCTCCCCGAGCGTTCTGTGTGATTCTTGCAAAAGTACGTACGCAGCACACGCCGAGGATCGGTGTTAGTCGCGTACCGGATAGAAGACGGTTTCCGTTGTTTAGTAGCTAGAGAAGCGTCGTTGGTTCGAGTTGCGTGTAAAATTAACGAACATTTTAAAAATCACTGAAGTGAAATGGCTCGTGCAGTGCTACCGTGTAGTTGGTCCGTGGTTCTAGTGTCGGCACTTGTTGTTCTTGTTCTGCCAGGCGCTAGCGATGGTGCCTCCGTGGGCAGTGCTGTCTCTCCCTGTCCCGCCATATTTAAGTATGCGAGCGACAGTATCAAGCAGCAGATTTACGGGATCGTCGATACACGCGAGCAGGTCGTGGATAAGGTTGGTACGCTCGAACTGCATCTGTCGATCGCGGGTGAGCTACGATCGGTAAGTAAGATAAGGTTTAGTTAGTAGCAAGAGTTCGAACGGTTCTAACCTAACTTTTTCAACGGGCAGAAATACGTTGGCTCGATCGAGGCGATTGAGGATAGCACCCAGATTTTGGAACAGTTCGGCAAAGGGCGCGGTGTCCAGTACCGGGTAAACTTCCCACTACAGGACCCCCTTCCCAAGATAACGAAGGTGATCTTCAACGGACGCGAACTGTGTACCGGGCCCGGAGATCGCGGCACGTTCGTCAGTGCCGTCACGTTGCGACACTTCCTGCGTTCGGACTCGTGCAAGGAGAACTGCGAGCGCACCAAGGTGGTACCGTCGAGCCTGAACCTCGACCTCAGTCCGCCAGCCGTAGCCACCACCACCGTCCGGCCGGCAGCCTTCCCGGTAGCGGCACCGATTGCCGCTCCTGTGACGCCTCTTGGGCAGCGCAAACAGATCCAGCCCCTGGACAAAACCAAACCAGCCGGCGAGTCCACCGCTCCGGGCGTACAGCACGAGTACCAGCGGACGATCGAGCGCAAGGAGGAAACGAACAACCCGCAGGACAACAGCACCTCGGTCAAGTACATCCGGGAGGAGATCACCTACCGGAAGCAGGTCATCACGCCGGGCGGTGCGGCGACGCTGCAGGACGACGAACTGCAGCTGCCATCGTTCGTGACCAACTGACGTAATCCGCCTCCTACCTTCCCGCCGGACTGCATTCGCGAGTAGAAGTTTACATCATAGGCCTCGGGTACTGGGGCGGGCCAGTGAGCCGCGCCATATAGGGGAAAATCTGGCGATCGCGGGGGACGCCGGTAATGTTCCGCTCACAAAACTCTGCAAGCTAACATCATTTGAATAAAGATTTGTTTTCTTTTTAAAATTTTTCCTTCGATCAAAGTGAACCGAATCCGTGTTGGGGCAGTTGTCTAGCGACACCTGTGATAATGTACTTTTATGGCAAGCCGTGTTTGACCGCATCGCTGTGTGTGTTGTATACGGCCGTACGTTAATGAGTCCGATCAACCTGTTTCTCCGTGGAACAAGTTTTGTCGCAGAAGAATCTTCCGTGAGTCACGTCGCGGTCGAATAATAGAACAAAGCCGTCTACTTCCGCGGTTTTCTTACGATCCGCGCGCGCGCGTGTGTGTGTGTGTAGGTATCGAGCGGTTGAAAAGATTGGGACAGAACTCTCTGCTGACCGGACGTAATCTTCTGATATCGTGGGGGTTTGATGCGCTAATGTCTCTGTTTGCGTGGACCGTGGGCTTTCGGTGTGCCTTTCAAGGTTCTTATCGTCTCGTAAAATGGCAAGCAGCAGCAAGACATCTTCATCGTTCCATACGGTCAAAATCAGGGGTCGCCAAACATGTAGTGTTAAATAGCCGAATGGAAACGAAATGTCAAGACCAGATCATGCCAAGGATTTTAATGGACAGCATGAGCAAAGTCTAAATTGTTGTGTGTTCTCTAACGTTTATTTTTAAATTTCTCTTCGTTTCTTTCATATTTTCTCTTAATAAAATCGATTAAAGTAAATAAATTCGTTTCACTTGATTTTGTAATGGATAGGATTGTATTAGGAGGATGGTATTAGCAATCAAACCTTTTGATAAAAGGTGCCTTGAACAGGTTCGATTCTTCGGCGATTCCCGATCAAGCATGGCTTCCGAACAAACATTTAGCAGCATTTCTCATTTTTCGCATCGCTAGAAAATAATCAAAATTTCCACACCCACCTTTTAACAAACACGATAAACTACATTACACACTGTGCTCTTTTATTATCGTATATAAATGCATAGCATACGGTAGATCCTTCAAACTCCAATTCAATTTATCTACTTGCCTTGTTCTGTACAAATTCTAGGATGCGCAAAGTTGAAACAAAATCCTATTAACTTTTCGAATTCGTCTTCGTTTTCTCACGATGTACTTTTACAATGGACCGTTTTGAGGCTCCTCGGGAAGTAATCGATCGTGGTTCTCAATTAATTTATGTTCAAGTCTTCCGTGCCAAGCGGAAACGCTCCCCGACGTCAGAAGTGAGTGTGTTTGAGGTGATCATTAAACTTTGGTCACCAAATAAATATGATCTAAGATCAACGTCTCTACTCCAAAAGCGATTTATTGTCCTTGTGTTGACGTTTGTTAGTTTTGTCTGTACGCCAAATAATCGTGCTTCGTTATTTGGAAGCACTCCACCTTTGATACTCTAATAATAAGTTGATTATAATCTCACGCCTGTTAGTGACTCCGAATACGGTCAAGCCAGGCGTTACGGTCTGCGCTAGTAAGCTAACTAAATGCGCCGGTCAATTGGAAGACAGTGGCACGTGGAACGTTTTTTTCGAATTGTATCTTTCCGACCTTTGGTCCTCGGCGTTCTTTCAGCGTTCAAGATTGCGTAACCTTTTTCATCCAGAACCGGAAGGGCGCTATGTCGGTGTACACCACGTACTTGGTGCGGTCGCAAATCAACGAGGCTACATCGTACTGGCCAACGGAGACGATACCGCGGATGAAGAACCGTGAGCCCCGCTTTATGACTAGCCCGCTGCCCGAATCGCCCGTGCACGGTACCGAACCGTGGCCGTCCGCACAGAACATGGGTGCCGTGTTCGAGACGATGGAGCCCAGCTTGCGTCGGCACTCGCGCTTATCCACCACCGTCGCATTGACGTAGCTCGGATATTTGGCCGCCCCGTCCTCCGTAACTCCCCAGCCCGACACGAGCCCGGTCGTGCCGACGATTTCCTCCAGGTTGTCGCTGCCAGTCCACAGGCAGATCGGCTGCACCAGGTCGGAGTAGATGAGCGCTTCCCGCAGCACCATCACCGCTATGTCGTACTCCGTCATGCCGGTGTCGTCGAAGAAGTAGTCCGGGTGCACCACAAAGGAACTCACCTCACGCATCTGAATGTCCGTCTCGAAGAAGTTGTCGATGTTGTACATTCCGGGTGCGGTCAGCAGTTCGTTTGCATCGCGCTTTCCGTTTTCGTTGTACAAGCAATGGCCCGCCGTCAGCAGGTGATTTCTGCTGATGATCGTACTGCCACAGATGTACTTGGGTTTCGTCGGTACACCGGTGTCAAAGATCGGTACCGCCCACGGGAACTGGCCCTTGGGGGAGCGAATTCCGTTGATCGTCAGCCGATTGAATGTTGCGGCTGGCATTCCGCATCTGAAAAGAAACCAAGGGAATAATTTAAGTTAGATATTTTGTAGGTTCAGTATTTCTCTTGTCTACAACTTACGCTTCGCTCGATCCACCTGATGTATCCACTGGGATCGTTGGCTGTGGCCGAGGACGGGTCGGCTGAACTGCTGGTCTGGTATTCACTGCTGGCTGTCTGTTTGGTGGTCTGTTTGGTACAAACTGCGGCTGTTGCTGCTGTGGTGGCGTTTGTGCTTGGGGCGTGTAGATGTTCGGAGGTGGCGTTTGCTGGAACGATTGTCCCGGCTGGAATTGAATGGCATTGACGTTGTTGCCATTACCGTTCGACAGTGGTTGCATCTGCGTGAAGAGCGTGTGCTCCAGGTTGATGGTGGTCACAATCTGGCCCGTCGCCTTCTGCCCGGTGCAGATGGTTTGCCCGTTCACGCTGATCGCCAGAACACTCGGGATCACGTTGCTGAAGGGAAAGTTGACCCGGTACTGTGCCGGCTGGCTGTTGTAAATGTCGCGGAACGTTTGCTCCCGCGATTTGACCAAGGTAATCGAACCGACATTGTTCTGAAATTGTTGAGAAAAACCTCAATTTAGAAATGGTATATCATTACAAAGCTGTTTACACCCAAACATGAAACCGGAAGCAGCATGTTGGGAAGGATTTTCCAGTTAAACAACACGACATAAGTTTGCATACATTTAGGGGTAAATTTTAAATTTGATTCAATCTCAGTCCGGAAGATACAGCGAGGTTTTACCAGCGAAGACAGCAGGTTTAAAAAACAAAAATCGAAAATAAATATGTTTCGCATGATTGAAAACTGTGCCATTAAATCGAAACAACGATTTAAAAATGGGTAAAAGAAACAAGCTTATATCACCATAGCGCTTTTTAAAAACAGGTTTCACTTCACATCACTTGAATATAAAACCAAAAAACAAACGTTGTGGGGATATGGTTTTACCGATCGTTACCTTTGGTGACATACGTCGGCGAGGCATTTTGGGTTTCCGATTGCATGCTTATGTGTAATTCGAGAAATGTTTTTTTGTCTACGTGCTTTTGGGATTGGCCGGAATGGTTGCTCCTGAGGTGAGCATGCAAGACAAATGCAATATAATGATGAGTATGTTAGCAAGTATCATTATACAGTCAATATTCCTTCAACAATCTTTTAAAACATTGTGCACAGTTTAGAAATGAAGAATCCTTTTGGTTTTCCAATCGGAAAGCAGTGTTATCAAAAGCTGTCCATTAGTGCCGTCAGATTTAATCAGCCCGAGCGAGGAGTTTATACAACTCATCTGGTCAGTCATCGTCCATCCGATCGGTTGAAGTGGTGACGATCGGTTGTGAATTAATTCGTGCGGTATTTCAGAACGGATTGGGAAATATTTTCTGGCCATAGTAGGGGCGGGGAAAACCCCCTTTGTCTGAGAGCCCCTGTGGAGAGAGGGTCTCCAGCGGTGTGACTAATTTCAGCGAAAGGCGACAAAAAGGAACGCCCGAAGAACGTCGCGTTATCTCCGGGGGTTGGACCATGACGTATTTGCTGTGATATCTGCTGGATAGATTTTTTTTATTTTAAAAAACTTTTTCACTTTGTAAACCCTCTTCTTGTGAGAAATAAACGGGCTCGTTCATTGATAACGGGTTTTCGCGGATGAGTGGACAAACTTAGGTAATCTATAGCATTGGTCCGCAACGGTTGTATCTTTTTTCCAGCAGGTACAATTAAATCAAAAAATTGGTTTGGCGAGAATCGACTCAAAATATTTTTCTGTTGTGTCAAACTTCTCCCGAACGTGTTTTTTTATGCACGGTCTCGAAATGTCTAACCATCTGTATCTATTCAAAACAGCATAAAAATTCTCCACTAAGCATAAAGCGTGCGATTACGGTTGGAACCTGTTTAGCGCGAATGTTATCGAATCGAATTGATTCCATTTTAGCGGAGACCAAATGGGTAGCAACAGTCAAAAACTAAAATTTTAAAACTGAAATTCACACAATATGGGTTTTTTCGTATGTGCGTAACTGTCGGGTTAAAAAAATATTTAAAAAAAACTTGTTTGAAGAAACCGGCTGGTGACAGTTTTGGGACGCGCGACACCCAAGGTGTACGGGTTTCCAGATTCCACAAACCTGTCTCATCCTAACATACGCACATAAACACATCCACACAGGCGAGCCCGTGCCAGAAAGAGCCCTCGCCCGGGAGAGACAATTTTGGGAGGAACGATACGATGATGACAACCGGTCAGCGGGTGGTCCCCTACTGGCCAGCTCCAGGGGAAGAACAGGGACCACCTTTCTCCCCCCATTCCCCTGTCGGGCCTTTCGGTGGGCTTACCTGCGGTACGGCGACACCGATCGAGAGGTCGATGTTCAGCTTGACCAGCTGACCGATGCGTAGGTTCTGTAGCTCGACGTAGCCGAACACCTGGTTGGTGCTCTGGTCCAGCCGGTAGCTGAACACTTTCGGGCAAGGTGAGCTTAGATACTGGCCGTACGCCACGGGCAACAGCAGCAGTAGAAAGGCGCACGTCCGCACCAGAGCGGGATATGCGTTCGGTACGTTTATTGCTTTGGTAAGCATAGTGTTTACTCCCGACGAGAGGGGGATCCACAGAAACTCAAAGTAACCGCACTCACTTTCTCACAGTCAGCCTTCGATAGGCACGCACTTAAAACTTACACAGTTAAGTTTTATTTTCAACGAAATCACCTTCGACAGTTGGCAATAGAATCGGTAAACTCACATAAAGGAATCACTTTCGAACTTAACTTGAACATTGTTCGCCTTCTGGGTGAAAGCCATAATCGTAATCCGGTGGCAGATGATAATTGAACTCAAAGATCGAACTCGAATCACTAAATTTCTTTCACTTCACTTTCGGGGCTCAACGATGCTGGTTGTGCTATCACCTTGACGTCCGTTCGCGGACTGGTTCGAGACAACAAAGCAACCGGTGAGGAGTGGTTTGCTAGCGATCGGTACGATGTTTGGAACCGAGATCTTCTTCCAAGGCACCCAAGACAGCAAACCTTGAATCGGATGCAGGTAGTACGGTGGCGGACGGTACCGCACCGCAGTGGTGACGTTATACACCGCACAGCTAACTGTGTGTATTAGAACCGACTTCTAATCCGACACCGGATCTCTAGCACGCAGTTTCGGTCATATATGAAGCCGACGAAACGCTCACTCAGCTTAAATCTCGCCGATCGTTTGGAACGGGATGGTATTTGGCAGGGCAAAAGGGGAGAGATAGAGAGAAGCAGAAGGGGAGTAAGAGAGAGAGAGCAGGGCCACGCAGCTTCGGAACGGAGATAACGCTGCCGGATTCTGGCGTAGAAATGTGATAATTCTACGTCCCAAACGTCGACGATCCGACCGGTTGAAGATGTGGAAGCACACTGATCTGTGCGGGTATGCGCGCATCTGATAGCGCGGGCACGGGCAATCTCGGACAAACACACACGGGCGGCGGACGATTGCGCGGAACCGCGGTCTCGAGCTAGCGCCACCGGTTTTTCGCCTGGACGTGCCTGGTGTGGTGTCGGTATTTCCGAGCACACTATACCGCTGCCACTACCAACACGCTCTTTCACTATACGCGGTCGTCTCGTAGTCGTTCGGTTTTCCGTGGTACGACAAGTTGTTGTACGTCAACTGCGTGAGCAAACCGAAAAATCCCTGCTGCATCAATGCTGAGGGGGGTTGATGCGCTGTAACGGCCGGTTTATATCTTCTCACTCCACCACGAGAAGATCGTATGTGCGCCTAGCTGCGCGCTGTATGTACCTCGATCCTTGACGGTTCGGGATGACATTCTTTCTCGTCTCGTCGGCCGCGGGTTTCTTTCGCTCGAGCTGCGTTCGTGTGCGTCAACTGATTGGGCCTGACATGCTTGACCCAACCGGGCGGGGAATTACCCGCGCTGTGGGTCTACCCCCATAAGGCCTGGCTGATGTACGATCGCGACGATGCTACGACTCTTTTCTCGTGCCACCTATTTGTTCGTGTATGCTTCAACTTCCATCTTGCAGTTTCGTATGGGGCAGGTAAAAACCAGCCTGAGCCAAGCCCGCCCAGCAAAGGATGCGTTTTCATTAATGAACTACCTTGCCGGGAAAACCCAGCACCAGCACCTGCACCTGTTTTGTTTTGGTTAGCTTCCGTACGCGCCAGACCGGGCGGAGGTAGAAAGGTCCAGCCTCCAAAAATCACGTACGGGGCTGTGGATCTCAAGTGGCCCCTGTGCCGGATTAGGCGCCAACAGCGGATTGGCTCTACAATTACCTGCAAGGGTATTTTGCACCTGCTGTACGTAGCAGAAGACAAGCCCACATTTCTATGGCCAGCGATTCCTAAGCATGAGAGTGTCATAGAAAAATAAAACAGAAGAGTTTATTTACAAATAAAAATTTTAGCTAACTTCGGGCATTTACTATTTGAAATTCCTCGTGAATTCATCTTGTGCGATAACCTCACATGTAATTTCCATCAAATCGCACAACGTACTACAGAATCCCTTTTGGCGCTCCACTCAACTCCCGGAGCTACGTTTGTCCGTTTGATGTCGATAAATAATGCTGGGTGTATGAAATCGTGTGAACGAAATAGGGGAAAAAACAAAAATCCACCATAAGCAAACCCGTTTCCAGGGTGTAATTATATACACCACGAATGCGATAGCATCGCTGCGGTTTGGCATCATCCTAATGGGCTGGTCTCGGTCGCTAAGTGTAGGAATCGAGAATTTTGTTCACACATGCAGCACATACACGAAAACGCGGCTGTTCTTCTACGTGTGTGAACATTTCCAGGAATATTAATGACTGATAATTTGTCATAATCAATTGCGAAAGTGAGTTTTATTGTTGGTATCTATTTGATGAATATAACTTCTATAATGTTTGGTTTAAATCAGTGTAAGAAGTTGATACCCATAATGTTACCATTTATGGATATTGATAACATTATGTTAAGCCCTATAAATAAATGTTTGTGTCATTTACATTTAAGAATGTTTCTACTAGAAAAAGTAAAACAGTTTGCAAAAACAAAAGTTGTTTCAAAATATACTTTTCATATTTTTCAACAATTTAGTAGTGATTTGAAGTGTTAAATTACTTTTGATCCTTGGTAAGGTAGAAAAAATACAGTCGTGATGGAGTATTCTACAACGTCTAGGTTGGATCTTAGGTAGGAAGAACAAAATCATCATTTGTTTCCTGACCCTGACGGTGTACATGTAGAAGCAATTTTTTTTTTTATTTAGAAACCACTTCGATGGGAGGTTGTATCTCCTTCCCCTTTGTGACCGTATCGTCTGTAAATAGAATTAATTCAGCGGTGCTAATCTGCGAAACAACATTATTTGTGTGTTCACCTTTGCGGTAGCGTATAGAGTGGTTCGCGAGCGGACGTTTATTCGCGAAATTCATTCAGACGGGGAAATGAGGAACCCAAATAACTACCACAATGATGAGTCATGCTGTTTGCTGCTGGAACTAAACATAATCAACAAATCGAGAAATTTATCGGGCTGACTTATATCATATTCTTTATTAACCGGACAGTACTGTTTTCATCAAATGTTTTGGTAACGACGACGACGAATATGTTTGGTTGTCCTCATACAGTAAGCCTTACTTTCATATACAAATTCGTTATTGATTGGGTATCCTTGGTTTGACATGAGCAATTTTGAAGCACCTGAATAACACAAATGCTTCCAACTGCTCAATAGAAACGAAGGTTTAAAGACTGATACTTCGTTCTAATGTAACTGGACAGTCAATAGTGTGCCTACGCTTGATAAAATTATCTTTCAAAGCAATAGCAGTTGGTTGTTTAGTCCAGTTTGGAGCTGCCGCTCACGATCACATGACAGTTGCAATTTAATGTACTTTTGTTGGTAAGTTTTTGGTAATGGAAAGGGAACCCTCCCAGTTGGCACCATGTGGAGGCAACGTCCTCTGCTAGCTCTACGCCGCCGAGTTCTCGCGCATCACTTCGTTTACCGTCACGCCATTGCTGAACTCGTTCGAGCGCTTGCTGTACGTCACCACCTTGACGGATCGATCATGCTGCCATCGGCGTACGAGTCGGTAGGCACCGTACGCGAGTGCGACGAACAGTACGCCGGCAAAGATGGCCACCAGGAAGGCGAGCATCCCGAGCAACCGGTCAACGTCCCGCTCAAGACTGGCCAGCTGACGATCCTGCTGCTGCTGATGCATAGCCGTCTCGTTGCCCTGGGCTCTCAGCGTCGAGTAGACGGCGTACATGAAGTAGATGGTGTTGCGGCCAAGGTTGCGCAGGACGCTCATGTCGCGCTTAACATGGTTCATCGTGTACTGCGGCTCGAAGGTGTCGGTGATGTAGGAGTCGGTCACGTGGGTACCGTTGATGTAGCAGTCGCGAGGATCGCTGGTCGAACGAATGTGCGTACGGTTGAGGAATGCGTTCAGCTGATCGTAGTATGTGCAGTTCCAGCGGTTAAACGACACCGATATGAGCTCCAGGTACGGGAATTCGTGCCCCATCTTTTCGTAGTTGATCAGCTCTCGGAGATAGTTGAAGTTCAGGCTAAGGTACTGCAGGGTGTGCATACGCGCCAGGTCGCTCATGTTCAACCGGATGAAGTTATTCTGCGACAGGTCGAGGTTGAGGATCGATTCGGACGCCAGCAACCCCGGTAGGTTGTGCTCGTTCAAGCTGCAGTTCTGAAGGCGCAGCGTCACCAGACTCGGAATGTTACGGATCGAGTACTTGAGGTTATAGTCGAACCGGGACACGTTGTTCGACGACAGATCGAGATACTCCAGCTGATTCATCTCGTGCAGTCCGACGATGTTGTCCAGGTTGTTATACGATAGGTCAATGTGTTCGGCTCGGTTGAACTTGAACAGGTCCGCGTCGTAGATGTTGTTGTGCTGGATCTGCAGCGCACGCACGTTAAACGATCGGTTCACCGTCAGCGTCTCTATGTGATTATGATCGATTTTCAGCAGGGAGATCTCCTTCGACTCGATGTACGGCATCCGGTGGAAGTTGTTGTTCGAAAGGTCCAGCTCGTAGATCTCGTCCACCATCGTGATGGGATCGAAAAGGACCGGCGGTAGGAACGCCAGCTGGTTGTGGTCGAGCAGTACCGACGATAGGTGGTCGTTAAAGTGGAACTGATGCGGCGCCAGCGTCACCAGACAGTTTTCCCGCAGAATCAACGCTTCGAGTGCGTACAACCGATCGAACGCTTGCACTTCGAGCGTGTGGATCAGGTTAAAGGATAGATCAAGCTCGACCAAACGAATTAGCGAACCAAATGTAAGATTCCCGACCGTTTGAAGACGATTGTTGGATAGATTGAGCGTCTCCAGCGAGTAGAACTTCAGGAAGGTCAGCTCGTTCAGCTCCTCGAGATTGTTGTACGCCAGATTGAGATCGTATATCTCATACCCGTCGCCCATGACGCTGCTAAGATGCCAGTGAACCTCTCGAAAGCCCTGCTTCGAAAGATCCACTTCGGTTTCGTTGTTTTGCAGATTCAGCGTGTCCTCCGTGAGAAATCCGTCCCAATTCGGTGAATGGCGGTACTCTTCCATGATCGTACGATGCCGGTCCCGTTTCATGCTAACACATTCGTCCCCGTACGATGGGACGAGAGCGGCCAGACACACTAAAGCCGTTATGGCGAGCGACGCAGTGGTTCTATTGGATAAAAAAGCGAAATGCAAGGCATAAATTAAAAGGTGTTATTATGAAAGCTTAAATCTGTTCTTCCAATAAAATATTAATCTAAAACAAATAAACTAAAATGGACAATCAAATATCCATTTACACTTTTCCGTACGACGCCTCGATTCACTAGAACATCTTCCTGGTACGAGCACGCTCGTGTTTGAAATGAACCGAAATGTTTGTCTGAGGTATCTGTTTCACCGAAGAACGTGACATTTGACGTGACTATTTGCGAACCCTTTTTCAGTTTACCAGCCATTAGCAGAACCGTTAATCTCAGCTGGAACAGACTTCGTCAACAGCGGCAGTTATGCGAAAAATCGTTATCGACAAGGGATGTACGGTATTTTCGTTCTATGCACGATCAGGTTGTCAGCCGAAGGTATTGTTTGTAGTAAACGTAAATCATTCAAGCATGTTTATTTGTTCATTTGGAGGGAAACAGCACAAACATTTGAGATAGTCTTAAAAAAGTTCGTTTTTTTTATTAAACGTCCCGAAAAGTTCACGTCCCATGACAACACGGCATTTTTACCTTCACAACTTATACGATTCTTGATAAATGTTTTAAAATAAAATAAAAAGTTGCTCGTAACAGTCTCGAGCTGATTCTCAGTATGCAATTCGTTCCTTAAAATGCCAATCCTTAACCCCTTGGAGTTCTTAAAGTTGTTCGTAGTCAGCCGTTCGTTACAAAGTAGTATCAAACAGCCTTTTGAATTTCTATTGCAATAGATGCCTTTTCTGACGAAATAAAGTTAGACATAGTTTCAAGAGAAACGCCGCTCAGTTTCTGTTCCTTCTAGCATTCACTGGAGTTTTCTAAGAATGATCGTTTGATTTGTACAATTTATTCCCTAATGAGCGGTATGGGAGGAGGGTTTGTTTCATTTGCGAATGAACGTCACTGCAAAGTAATCTCTCTTGTGTTGCCTTCGATTGTTGATTTATAATCGATCTAATGGATCGATGGTGATTTTTATTCAAATGCTTTTCTTACATCACTACCTTCGGCCTCGATTAAGCGTCTGCCTCAATAGTGTTCGACCAGGATGTTTTTGATCATAAAAGTTTGTAGAATAATCGGGTGTAATTTCCATTCCTGTGGTCATTTATCACAAAAGCAATTAGCTAGGTATCATTTTTGCAAATCAGGATATCAGAGATCAAGGTTTTTTCTTCTTTTATCAGAGGATTTCGTTAAATGCTCCAACTTGCATGGCTCGGCGTAATAATAAACGAAAGACTTCATCTTATTATGCCAGAAAGCGACGAACCCCGTCTTCAACAACTCTCGCAGATATAGATTCCTCGCGCAAGGACGCTTGCCAGCGAACGTCCCTCTTTGTTTTGGGCAGCGTGATAGGTGCTGATGATGATTTGTTTCGTAACAATTTACCCGCAATAGGCGCGACAGCAGTCGAGCGCGTCCAGCGATAGTGTGAATCTGCCATCCGCTTTATCAGCGGGGAATAAAATTACAGTCAATTAATTCCGCTGGCCGGGTTGTGCATACTAATGATATTATAACACCGGATCATGTGGCGTATGCAGTACACGTCAGAAAATCTATTTTTCCCGCTGTATCGCTATTCTAGCCGACTGGCCTGCGACCTTCAGAGAACCCACAATACGGGGGGTGGACGACAGCAAGTGGAAGTCAGAAGCCCGCTGAAGGGAGGGCATACGAACACTGTTGCTGTTTGTTTTCATTTTTAAACTGAGCCCTTTCCGGTGTGTAAGGCAATACTATAAGTGCTTACAATTGACCCCACATGCAGTAAAATCATGCAGAACGAAAATGAAATCATCTCTTCTTTGTTTGATTTTCTCCCTGGCATAAATAATGCCAAGCACTGAAATATCTTTCGTACGTGCTGCCAGGTATCCACTTGGAAAAAAGACAACTACCGGAGCTTCCCCGATTAGCTGCGCCGATAAGTGGTGGACACTAAGCGTTGCTTGATAGCTGCAAAAAGTGAAGAACGCCACGAGCAGCGACATATACGACAAAGAAGAACATTTCTTGTGCTGTACATGATGAGAAGTCAAGAATTGGCTGTAACTTATTACAGCACAAAAGAGAAAGTTTCGATCATATGGGTACAAATAATTTAAAATCTCATTCCATGGAGATTTTAACTGCAAATTAATGAAATTGGTTTAAACAGTCACAATAATAATGTATTATTGTTGATCAAAGGAAATTTTCAAATCATTCGTCATTTTTTTTAAATTAAAAATAGTCTTCATGATTATCAATATCTTGATTGAAAAATTCTTTTCCCAACCAACTTTGCTGCTTCACTGATATCGGAACGCACCGACCATGCGCAACATCGACGGCCATGCAAATCGACCGCAGCAAACCGTCCGATCCACTGTTGACTTGTTTGTCTGGCGTGTTTGTCGTGCTGGCCAGGAATGAATGTCAATGACAAAAGCAAGATCATGCCGCACGCCATCGGCAAAACACAAAAAGCACGCTGTCTGCCATCGATGATGATGGGCAGATTGAGCCGGTACTTGTTGGATTTTTACTCGTTAATTGCACTTTTAGTTCATCCAGGGTGTGTTTCCGTTCTGGATAATACCCTTCCCGGTCGGAGAAACGGTGGCAAGAAAAACATTTCCACGCCACAGTTTAACAGGCAGCCCAGTAAATGCTTCCCTAATGGATAAGTATGGCTGGCAATCCGTGTACCGATTTTAGTAAAGAGTAACGGAAACGATCGTACCTTGTATTCTGCATGTTGACGTTCCTAGGGGTGTCTCTGGCAATTAAAACGTGACTGGCGCCAGTATGGTGAACGATGACAAGGTAGCTTTCCCACAGGTTCAGTCGGTCACTATCGGAAGTATCGGTAGAATTCGGTTCTACTTTTTCCTTTGCTGCTCACGTTGGCACTGATGGCTAAGCTTAATTTAGATCACCATTTGGAAGCACCACGTTTAAGTAATTTGACAAACACTAGCATTTAACACCACGCGTAACTGTCCTTTCGGAAGTGGACGAGACACTTTGTGCAGGACTTTAAAACTGTTTAATACCTGTAATTGTTTAAATCGATCAAGTTGTGGACGATTGAAATCAAAATTAAATTGATTTCAATCTTGTTCGCCTCATAAGCCCCAGTGCATTAAGTATGTATGAAGACTTTAGAAACGAAACCTTTTGGCACACTTTAACACTTCAAAGATGGAGGATCGTCCGTCTGTTCGAATGCACTATTAAGTTTCGAAACTTCGCACTCGCTATTCTACACACGAGCCAGGAAGTGTCACATACTTTATGGGTGACCCTAACTGTCGCTATAATATTTGTGCCGACTAGCTATTGACCACTCGTTGCCAGTTATCAGTATCCGGCCAACAGACGACTACGTTCTCGATCTACTGACGACGATTGAGCCGCAGACGATGCGCAACGGGCAACGGTTGAGCGCATACTGATCGCGCTGGTTCGATCGCAACGGCGGATGTTATAATAGAACATGGGCCAGCAAAAGCCAAGCGCAATTCCGCGACGGATTCCACAAGGGGTGGTGTCGCCCTCCTAGCACGCGTACGATATCGAACGTCGGTGTTAGTAATTGTGCAAAGCGCACTTAGAATCACGTACACAGTATGTAATGGCACGTTCACAGGCCAACGCATCCCATGCACGGGCGAGCGCTGTTGCAGGCGGAAAAGATTCTCACCACTGAAGCTGTGAAGCTCGAAGCATCGCTTGTGTCTTCTTTGGATCTACCAACTACTTATCTTCCGCCCGCATCAGGTTCAGTGCGTTGAGTAAGATAAATTAATGTAAACAACGCCGTTTCCATCGTGTTGTTACGATAAGACGATGTCTAACCGGTGTCCGGTAAGGGCTTAGTAGCCGACCGGTTTAAGTAACCTCCAAGGTGAAGGTGAGCAAAGGCAGTTCTGTTTTATCTTTTAGATGTGTTTGCGAGCCTTTCTTCACCGTCCCATCCCTTCGCCAACGAGTTAAAGATCGAGACTGCAGCCATAAAGTAATCCATCCGTCCATTTACGCGGGCTAATGTGAGGACCAGGAAAAAAAACCCGGTGACCCATTATATCGTCGCCCTGCATAGACACGCGTGGGGTCCGCGGTCCACTAAAGTGACGGCGTACGTGAGGCGATAGACTTTCGGGCCGTCGATGAAGAACCGTGTGCACACGAAACTGTGTAGCTTTTTGTTTGTCGACCTGGAACCGATCCGGCAACATGGTGTCGCTAAAGTGTCCAGATCCAGGGAGCCTCGGAGTGCGGAGTATTTCTAGTGTTATTTAACTGCTCGGGCTGAATTGTCGTCGGAGTGGGCATCGGTGTGCTGATAGTGCGGTAGACATCGTGGAAATATTATACGTACGCAAACATTTGACTTACCGTAAAACATTCGGAGTTGATACAGGATAATGCAGCAGTTTTCAAAACACGGTAGTAACCTTTTTAAAATATTATAAATAGCCATGTGAACCGGCTGGGTTAAGTTTCAAGCTATTTGTCAACTTTAAATGATGCGTCAAAGTGTTGTTGGCTGATGGAAGTAAAAGCTGAAGGTTGTTGTTGTTTTTGAACCGAGAACATAAAATTTTACTCTCATTTTTTAATTAAAAAGGATTGATGACGGGATACTTGAGCACGTGCCGGCAATAAGCACTTATTTTCATCTCGCACAGCACAGCGCCCCACTGATCTCCCTGGTGTAGGAAAATTAGCAAACTTACCACGCTATTCATGTTAAAGAGGATTGGTTTGTCGTGATTTTTTTTCTAACTATACTCTAAGGTTCTTGTAATGTTCGTTATTAGGCGCACTCTTAGGACAAATTAGATTTACATTCAAATGGAAGTACAAACAATCAAGCCACAACTTTGAGTGGTATGTACAAATCTGTTAGTCACATAATATTTACTATGTCAGTCAACTTATGTCTTTGTTACAAACAATGCAAAAATCACTGTGTACTGTTGTGGCATTAAAATCAATAAACATGAAAGTATTTCGGTAATAAAATTCAAATTTAACAACATGGTTTAACATGAAATTCCAACCCCCGATGTATGCAGCTGAAGCGCATTGCATACTTTTAGGCGCTACATAAACGATGCACGAATGAAACGATAAGTTTGAGTTAACATTTTTTTAATTTCATCTATCAGGTTTTTCTCTTTATTTCTTGTCGTCATTTACTAATACTCTACATATCTGTATATTTTACTTTAAAGAAGTGCGATCGGGTCGCTCGGAATCAACATAAAAACTGTTATCCACAACGATCTTCGACATCTAATGCAAACTTCACTTCCTAAAGAGTTGGCAGGATTTTGAAAGATCGTCTGTTTTCTTTGCATCTTTTGGCGGTTGTTGTTCCGAATAATGTGCCAAACTACTAAACACAAAAAGGGGAAATCCAACTACATCCAGTTCTTACACTACGTGCCATTCCTACCCGCTCTTGTTTAGCATCAGTGCGGCAATCGTACCGGCAGTGGCACGTCCCAACTAGCCGCTCAAATAAATAAAACGTATAACATGCATCCGTCTTGCATCCATCCCTAGGCGGTCTCGGGGATGCCATAGCTCGTCGTCTCATCAGTCGCTTCCACCCGGCTTCCGGTTAACACCGATTTCTAGTGGCGATTGCCGTTTGGTGCTGCCGGACAGTATGCTCGATTCCTGGGCGCCGATGTCGCGAAACTGGTTGGAGATGCGCTTGGTTCGCGGTGGTGGTACAGGCGCATTAGCCTCCACGTCGCTTACCGTGGCCGGGCTGGCCGGATCCGCCGGTGCACCGCTTTTCTGTGCCTTCTCGCGGTTCCAGCGCATCAGGGCCTTTATCCGCCCCCCATGATAGTGATAAATATAAAGTGCAGCAAATCCACATAGGACCAGAAAAAGCGACATAATCGCCACCAGCGGGCCCATGTACTGGACGCCCTTCGGTGGCTCCTCGACCGGCTCGTCCGTATCGCCGCCAGCGGACGGTTCCGTGCTGGCATCCGGTCTTCGCGTCGGTGACGGCTTCTGTCCCGGTCGCAGCGATGGCCGGGTGTCCTGGCCCTCCTTCGCACCGACCGACACGTCGGCGCAGGCACGGAACTCCTCCTGCGGTCCACATCCGACGGCTCCATTACCGTCCGGACAGATGCCCCAGTTGTTACCGGCGACGTACTTCCACTGCACCACGCAGTTGTTGCAGTTCAAATCTGTCGAAATGGAAAGCTATGTCAAGGAAGTGTTTGCAACCGGAAGAGACGCCTGCAGGGTTGTGAGTTACGAACCTGCCGGAAGTTCTGCCTTCATGTCGTAGATGCGACTACCGTTACGCGGATAGAATCGGGTCTTCAAATCGTTCGCGTGCGGAATGCTCGGCGTTCCGCTGACGATCCGCATCAGGTGTTTGTCCAGGCAGTCCTGTTTTGCTTGCACGTTGTCGCAGATACGGAACTCGAAGTAACTAAAACGGAAAGGTAAGCAGATTATGTAGTAGGACTATTTAATTTATTTAAATCTATTGGTGTTGTTTACTAAATACAAGCAGTTCTTGAAAAATGGTAGCGGAATTTGGGTAGCGCTCTCGTGAAAAGGAGATAACTCCCGTCGCCAGTTTGAACTTTAGTTTGGTCATTATGAGACTATAAAATGTTTTTCAATGCGCCATTTAACTACCCTTGATATATACAAGTGTCACATATGCTAAGTTTTCAATTTTGCTATTAAATCCTTAAATTAAACTAGATGGCCGTCTTGCCCCATGCGGGTGGCTCTCTTCCTCCGAAGCACAAAAAGTACATGATTTTTTAACAATTTAAAAAAAATTATAGAACAGTTGTTTTTGTGTTTATATATATCGCTGAAACTCAACGACAAGTGAAAAATACGTGTGAAATTGTACTAAAAATAAAGCCAACGTTAAGCAAACAGATTTTAGTAAGTTACAGAACGAATAGCTTAACGTGGCGCACTTGCCCCAAATTCCGCTACGACTTAATTTTAAAAGCGAAAATGAACTAGCGTTTCATCTGTGTTCTAATTGTTCTTGGAAGTTATCGTTTCATTCCCGCTTCACATATTTTTAACCTTAATTGTGGTTTTACTAAAGGTTAGGTCAGGAAGCACCAAGGACATTTGTACTGTTGTTCACTTACCCCATATGGCTGGCCGTGAGCTCGACGCGCAGCGTTATCGTTGCACCCGGCTTGTAGTTCCGCACGATCACGCCCTGGCCCCACTTGCCCCCGAACTCGTGCGGTCTCGGCAGCGGAATGTCGAACGGGTCACCACACTCGCCACACTTGCCTTCGTTCTTCTGCCATTGCCGGTTGAAGCCGCCGCAGTACAGCTCGTGGTCGTTATAGTTCGGCGGCGTGTTGAACCCGTACCGCCAGGCCGACGCACGGCTCGGCGGTTCAATGAGGCGCCCGTGCCCCGAACACGGCTCGAAACCGATCACTAGCAGCAGGAACAGCGTTACCAGCGTTACGCCGAGCACTTTTCTTCGGTTGATCATTGTGGTTGGCTAGAACGCGATGCGTTTTTTGGTGATGAATCTCTTGGCCACAGGAAATTTACAGGGTTTCAGCGTCGGACGCCTGCAGGAAGTACCGGTAAGCAGAGAAGACAAAACGAAATGCACACGAATGGTCATGCGATTAGTACACGAGTGAATAATGGGACACTTAAGGGTACGATAAGGAAACACGATGCACGTTGCACTAACAGTTCGATGTTGTGTCCCGCCGCCAGCAACGGTCTACGCTACACTGATATGTCCCGAACCTGCCCCAGTGAACCGACGTTCGCAAATGAGGTCCCGAAAAGGGATGGACCCAACTCAATGGTACGTTTGGTGGCGGCGCCCACAAGTGGATCCCAAAGCCGACACCAATCCCCACCCTTCGACACACCCGGTGCACTATTTGATAATAGTCTGCCGGTACAAAATACGCCCCCGCCCCGGTCCCCACCGCCCAATCGGAAAACAGACGTAAAATCAACACAAAAATGTAACGCATCTTCCGCGTACCTGTGCAGCAATGCGCGGTTCGCCCTGTCCGTAATGTTGCAGGTGGGTGGAAAAATAGAAAACAAAAAAGCTAAAAAAGGGTGCGTAAAGCCCCATCGTTGACCACCCCTCGAACGAAGTGTGCTGATCCAGTTGCCGCCCAATAGGAGTGTGCACTACCGGTGTTTCCCTCTGACACGTGGCGAAAACTCCACACACACCCAAGCCGAGTTAGCTCGACAGAACAATAGGAATGCGTGTAGTACGGTAGCGTCGGGGAAATAACATCGATGTCTTTCGGGCCGGGAAAAACATTCAGCTCGGGTGCTGGGAGGAAATTGGTGTTGGCAGCGTGCCGTGCGCGCATACGCGAACCGCTGCTTTCGTCCACTTCCTTCCTGATGGATGGTCGATCAATACGCTACCGGTATTCGGCTCAACTCACCCAATGGGTGGAACTGGCTTGTGTCCGGCGGTTATTATTGCTGGTGCTGAAATACCAAACGCTAAGTATGTTACCAACATAGTATACAGCTTTGGGAGGTTTTAAGGAGTGTTTTCCTGAGAATGCATGCACTAAACAAAATCTATTTCACTTACTTATCACCCACTGGATGCCACTGGATTTTTCCACACAAATCGGGCAATCAAACACAGTTTAATGCCCTTTGAACATTACGTAAGTCACGTTAAGAAATTGATTCATGCGTTCATTAATCTGCGCCAACATCTTCGACACTGTGCCGTAACGTTCTCGGATGTAGATCGTCTTTCGTGCGCCAAGTGAGAAGTGACAACAATGGTAAGGAAAAGACTACCGACTTACAAAGCTCACAAGTGTTATATAGTACTTGGTATTGTTGTCACCGATAACTGCATCGACGATGATGGTAGTGGTTTAAATGCGGCTCACTCAAGTGAGAAGCGTGAAACCGGTAATTATCAAAATTTTGTATGAAAACCCCGTCACAGGTGTGTGTCTCTTTAACACTGCATGGATGTTTGAGTTGCCTGAAACTTTCACAAACAATCCTTTTTTGAGAAAAGAATTTCCCTTTCCCTCCCTCTCCCAAAGTAATTTTCCCTCTCCAAAATGAAATTTCAAACCTTCTAAAGTAAACGTTTTTTTAACTTAAAAAAACAAAATTATGAGAAAATAAAATATAATTATAGAGGGCTCAAATTTGTGAACTTCTTTTATGAAAAGCTTTTACCTTGTAACGTTCAAATAATTTTAATATTGTACAACACGTAGATTTTA
>KE524847.1:753585-814231 GCA_000441895.2 Anopheles sinensis | reverse complement strand
AAATAATAAAACCTTACGCGTAGTAAAAATACACATCAGACGTCTTACCATGTTGAACGCTGATGCAAACTGTGAGCTCAGTGTGAACTGAGATCAAAATAGAGACTGGTAAATTTTAAATCCAACCTTTTCCATCTAGTAGACTTCGAAGTGAACTTTGCTGCCTTCGAAGCAGTCTATATATTAAACGCAGCATACATATTATGTTATTTGAGCATTGGTTGCGTTACGTAGCGGATGCTCGAAATATTCACAATGGGATTAATTGATTATTTGTGTTGTTTCAGGAACCCGAAGGAGCCGGAAGACGATCAATGGCTTACATACAACTTTGGATGCTTCGTTAGAGAAGATGGCGTTTTGGATAGCGTTTCTGGTGAGGATAGCGGCATCATGTTCTGGGAGACTACCCAAGTCTTCCCTGTTTGGTGTAGAAAAAAAGAAGAAGTATTGGTAAGTAATAAAAAACTAAAACTTTACGTGTAGTAAAATTAAACATTCGATGTTTTAACATGTTTTCTATCATTTTCAGGGCTGGAAACCGAAACTCCCGGATATCGCAGAAGAAGAAGCCAGGCCGTATTCGGGATCTTTTTAATTTAATTTCTTTTTCATCTTTTATTTGTAGCTAGGTGTAGATTGCATTCCATTTTTGTATTTTAAATTGTATTTCATTAATATAATCATTTTGTATAGTAAAAATGTAAAAATAGATCAATTTTTAATTTTCTTTAAATAAAATTTACATCGTTCCAAATAAGATGTTTTTGTTATCCTTAAACATATCGTTATACTAAAGGAACTACGTAATAGTGGGCACATTGGTTTGGCTCTAAAAAATCGTTTTCTTTTCCCTGATTTTCCTCCGTGTTTGTATTTTTACATAAAATCACTTTTCCTTGTGCCACGCACTCGTCGTTTGTTTGTCCGTTTTTCTTAGCTACGCGCATGGAAGGCTGCAGTTTTCGTGATCGGCTTTTTGCTACCTGATGCAGTGCTTTTGAACCGCATCCATACGGCTTTGATATGTGCCTGGTAAAATAGTACTCGGTTTGATTGATGTTGCAACTCTATGCGCTCCTCTAGGCTTAGTTTTGTTTCGAAAGATTTGTTACAATTTTCACTTCGGTTTGACTCTAAACAATCGTTTTCTTTTCCCCGATTTTCCTCCGTGTTTGTATTTTTACATAAAATCACTTTTCCTTGTGCCACACACACGTCGTTTGTTTGTCCGTTTTTCTTAGCTATGCGCATGGAAGGCTGCAGTTTTCGTGATCGGCTTTTTGCTGCCTGATGCAGTGCTTTTGAACCGCATCCATACGGCTTTGATATGTGCCTGGTAAATAGTACTCGGTTTGATTGATGTTGCAACTCAATGTGCTCCTCTAGGCTTAGTTTTGTTTCGAAAGATTTGTTACAATTTTCACATCGGTTTGGCTCTAAAAAATCGTTTTCTTTTCCCCGATTTTCCTCCGTGTTTGTATTTTTACATAAAATCACTTTTCCTTGTGCCACGCACTCGTCGTCGTTTGTCCGTTTTTCTTAGCTATGCGCATGGAAGGCTGCAGTTTTCGTGATCGGCTTTTTGCTGCCTGATGCAGTGCTTTTGAACCGCATCCATACGGCTTTAATATGTGCCTGGTAAAATAGTACTCGGTTTGATTGATGTTGCAACTCAATGTGCTCCTCTAGGCTTAGTTTTGTTTCGAAAGATTTGTTACAATTTTCACATCGGTTTGGCTCTAAAAAATCGTTTTCTTTTCCCCGAGGATGGTACACATTTCGAAATGAGAGAACAGATGATCATGCCGTGTTTTGAGATTGAATAATTCACTTCTTGACTGATGCCTTCCCTCATGTTTCGGTACACTTAGCACAAATGTGTTCACCGTTGTTTCTGGAATCGGTTAATATTGTTAAGTCTTCGTTGATTCAGTTCAAATTAACTAACCAAGTGCAATAGTCACATTCTGTTTCAAATTAACTAACCAAGTGCAATAGTCACTGGCCAATAACAAGTTTTAGTTAGTAAATAAATAATAAAACCTTACGCGTAGTAAAAATACACATCAACGCTGATGTAAACTGTGAGCTCAGTGTGAACTGAGATCAAAATAGAAACTGATAAATTTTAAATCCAACCTTTTCCATCTAGTAGACTTCGAAGTGAACTTTGCTGCCTTCGAAACAGTCTAATATATTAAACGCTAGCAATACATATTATGTTATTTGAGCATTGGTGACGTTACGTAGCGGATGCTCAAAATATTCACCATGGGATTAATTGATTATTTGTGTTGTTTCAGGAACCCGAAGGAGCCGGAAGACGATCAATGGATTACATACAACTTTGGATGGTTCGTTAGAGAAGATGGCGTTTTGGATGGAGTTTCTGGCGAGGATGGCGGCATCATGTTCTGGGAGACTATCCAAGTCTTCCCTGCTTGGTCCAGGAAAAAAGAAGAAGTATTGGTAAGTAATAAAAAACGAAAACTTTACGTGTAGTAAAATTAAACATTCGATGTTTTAACATGTTTTCTATCATTTTCAGGGCTGGAAACCGAAACTCCCGGATATCGCAGAAGAAGAAGTCAGGCCGTATTCGGGATCTTTTTAATTTAATTTCTTTTCTTCTTTTATTTGTAGCTAGGTGTAGATTGTATTCCATTATTTTATTTTAAATTGTATTTCATTAATATAATCATTTTGTATTGTAAAAATGTAAAAATAGATCAATTTTTAATATTCTTTAAATAAAAATTTACATCGTTCCAAATAAGTTGTTTTTGTTATCCTTAAAAATATCGTTATACTAAAGGAACTACGTAATAGTGGGGACATTGGTTTGGCTCTAAAAAATCGTTTTCTTTTCCCCGATTCTCCTCCGTGTTAGTATTTTTACATAAAATCACTTTTCCTTGTGCCACGCACTCGTCGTTTGTTTGTCCGTTTTTCTTAGCTATGCGCATGGAAGGCTGCAGTTTTCGTGATCGGCTTTTTGCTGCCTGATGCAGTGCTTTTGAACCGCATCCATACGGCTTTGATATGTGCCTGGTAAAATAGTACTCGGTTTGATTGATGTTGCAACTCAATGTGCTCCTCTAGACTTTGTTTTGTTTCGAAAGATTTGTTACAATTTTCACATCGGTTTGGCTCTAAAAAATCGTTTCTTTTCCCCGAGGATGGTACACATTTCGAAATGAGAGAACAGTTGATCATGCCGTGTTTTGAGATTGAATAATTCACTTCTTGACTGATGCCTTCCCTCATGTTTCGGTACACTTAGCACAAATGTGTTCACCGTTGTTTCTGGAATCGGTTAATATTGTTAAGTCTTCGTTGATTCTGTTTCTGTTTCAAATTAACTAACCAAGTGCTATAGTCACTGGCCAATAACAAGTTTTAGTTAGTAAAATAAATAATAAAACCTTACGCGTAGTAAAAATACACATCAACGCTGATGTAAACTGTGAGCTCAGTGTGAACTGAGATCAAAATAGAAACTGATAAATTTTAAATCCAACCTTTTCCATCTAGTAGACTTCGAAGTGAACTTTGCTGCCTTCGAAACAGTCTATATATTAAACGCAGCATACATATTATGTTATTTGAGCATTGGTTGCGTTACGTAGCGGATGCTCAAAATATTCACCATGGGATTAATTGATTATTTGTGTTGTTTCAGGAACCCGAAGGAGCCGGAAGACGATCAATGGATTACATACAACTTTGGATGGTTCGTTAGAGAAGATGGCGTTTTGGATGGAGTTTCTGGCGAGGATGGCGGCATCATGTTCTGGGAGACTATCCAAGTCTTCCCTGCTTGGTCCAGGAAAAAAGAAGAAGTATTGGTAAGTAATAAAAAAACGAAAACTTTACGTGTAGTAAAATTAAACATTCGATGTTTTAACATGTTTTCTATCATTTTCAGGGCTGGAAACCGAAACTCCCGGATATCGCAGAAGAAGAAGCCAGGCCGTATTCGGGATCTTTTTAATTTAATTTCTTTTCCTTCATTTATTTGTAGCTAGGTGTAGATTGCATTCCATTATTGTATTTTAAATTGTATTTCATTAATATAATCATTTTGTATAGTAAAAATGTAAAAATAGATCAATTTTTAATTTTCTTTAAATAAAAATTTACATCGTTCCAAATAAGGTGTTTTTGTTATCCTTAAACATATCGTTATACTAAAGGAACTACGTAATAGTGGGCACATTGGTTTGGCTCTAAACAATCGTTTTCTTTTCCCCGATTTTCCTCCGTGTTTGTATTTTTACATAAAATCACTTTTCCTTGTGCCACGCACTCGTCGTTTGTTTGTCCGTTTTTCTTAGCTATGCGCATGGAAGGCTGCAGTTTTCGTGACCGGCTTTTTGCTGCCTGATGCAGTGCTTTTGAACCGCATCCATACGGCTTTGATATGTGCCTGGTAAAATAGTACTCGGAATGAACAGTTTGTTACATGTTTCACACTGTCATTGTCTATGAATCTTAATATGATCTGATAATAGTGGTAAGCTGTTGAATGATTTGTCGCATTGATTGCAGGCGTAAGGTTGTTCCATCGGCGCACTCACTTTGGCCGTTTCTTCCACCAGTGGCATAATCGACGAATCTTTTTCATTTGTCATTTGTGCAGATAGGCTCAACGGATCCAGCAAAGAGTGGTTTGACGAAAAGTGCAGTATCAAATCGTTTGAATCATTTTTTACCTGTCCCTGGGCTAAACTATGTTCCACAATTGAATTTGGTGACGCTATCTCCGCGTGGAGTAATGTTTTTGCTCTACACCGTATGAACTTTCACTCTCGTCCTTAAAAATACAAAGAAAACCGGTTAATGATTTGCAAAAACTCATGGTTTATTGTTTTTTTGTTCAAAAATAAAATTCTTACCAGGGGCATGCTATTAGCTGATACAACGGGTTTCTCGAACTCGGTATCCCTCCAATTATCACAAATATGATTGAAATCGTCGCTTTTATCAAATGGCTCTATTGTTACTCCCCCAATTTCTATCTCATCCGTGGTAATACTTGGCACGACAACTTTAGAAATAGCGTGATCTTGCTGGCGTACTCCCGGATCGAACAATGGTGACATTTCGATATCACTTCATTACCCGTACCGCATAGCTACAGAACGTAACACTACCGGACACCACATTGTAACATTTTGAAGACGTCTTGAACCAACTGTGAAAGCGTAACTCGTACTCTCTCAGTATCTACATTCGATCCTGATTTCTAGAAGCTTCGGAAACAGTATTTCACAAAAGGAACCAATAAAGTTAGACGTTTCAATGGATACTTTCACCGATTTTAGTTGATGCCTAAAATGCTTGAATACTTTTAGTTCGCTTTCTGTATCACAGCTCATGTTGATACTCTGAAGATTTGGAGCGATGGTACAAACATCAAACAAATTGAATAGTATTGGATGATAACCCCGTATTTTGAGCTCGGAAAGTTGTTGGAGCACCGGCAACTGCCTAAAACCATCAACTTCACCACGATCCAGGTATCTGGCAAATGAAAGAGCTTTCAAGTTTGGTATCTCCTGTAAGATACGCGGCAATAGCCCGGTTTGTAAGTTCGGCCCTATTTCCAGGCTCACTACGGATCTTTTGATATTTTTTAAAAATTCAATTTCTATGTTTTCACTGAAGTGTATGTGTTTTTTGAACTTGATATGACGATACTGTCGCTGGAATTTGCTGAGTAGATACGTTGTTGTATCCCATACACCGAAGCGAACGCGATCGAGTCTGCGGCCAGAAAATGTTAAGTACGACCACTGGAGGCATACCAAAGAGGCATTTTTGAGGTCGTTTAAGTCGGTCAAGTAGTCGAAAATTATTTCAAGGACCTGAAAAAAGAAACAAAACAACGTTGGACCGCGAAGCACATTACAATCGTGAAAAAAACTCACATCTTGTGGTAAATCACAAATTCTCATCGGTGGTTGGGCAGCCGCATCCATTCTGAAGAATAAAATCACTAGAATATTCTATGCTAACATGCGCAATTGAATTGAACACTTATTTCACATTCGAGACGTGAACTCGGTTGAAAGATCGTACCAGAATTATGGAAACCAAATGCCAATCAAAATAAACGGTTTGATCGCGCTGCGGCAACTTGTTGAAAAAACCGTCGACGCGAAAACGATCGTTTTCTCGAGAACTTTGGCAGACTTGACTGTTTCCCACATATTCTGTATAAAGGAGGTGAGTTCGTAAGCCCAAAGTGAACAAATCGTTTTGATTCCATTGGAAAAATAAATAAAATGGTTTTACAAAAAAGTTCAATCTTTCAGTTCAAAACCCTCGAAAAATTGGCACGGTTGGTCTCGAAACAAAAATTCGTTGTAAAAAATTCAAATCAATATGTCTGCCTCGTCGAAGTTGTGATAAACCTTGTATAGTATACTTACCTTGGTTAAAAGCGACTTGTCACTCGATTGCAAATGACAACACATCCACAGGATTGAAAGAAAATCGTCAACGTCACGTAAAGTTGCCTTTTGGAGCAGAAATTTTTCCGACAAATAACAAGTTTCATTTTTAAGCGTTAAACGCTACCTAGATAATTATAGTTTTACACGATGGCGACCCTCAAAGATCGTCAGATAAGTATGTGGTGCTTGTGTGCCGTTGTAATTAGATGCTGCGCTACGAACGTTTTCCTTCATCCACTTACAGATGCAATCAAACAAATGCTGAACCTGAATCAACCGCTCCAAAAAGCGATATCGGCAGAACCGGTATGGAAGCTGTTGATATACGATCGCACGGGACAGGACATTATCTCGCCCCTGATATCAATCCGCGAGTTACGCGAGATGGGCGTAACTTTGCATATGTAATGAATCAGCAATCGATCGAATATCCCGGCGATAGGAGACCGTGCTAATGCTTTCACATCATTTCAGTCAGCTACATTCCGATCGCGATTCCATACCCGACGTGCCCGCCATTTACTTCTGTGCAGCAACGGAGGAGAATTTGGGCCGCATCGCGCAAGACTTCCAAAGTGGCCTGTACGATGTTTATCATTTAAACTTCATTTCGCCGATATCTCGACAAAAGTTGGAGGACTTGGCGGCGGCTGCCCTGCAGGCGGGTTGCGTGGCAAACATCCACAAAGTTTACGATCAATATTTGAACTTCATCACGCTGGAAGATGATATGTTCGTGCTGAAACATCAAAACAGCGATGCACTGTCGTATTACGGTTGGTTGGTGTAATTTTTTTACCAACCGAGTGAAATGATCTGCTAACCTCGCTCGTTACGCTTCCTTGCAGCCATCAACCGTGCCAATACGCAGGACTTTGAGATGGAAGGCATAATGGACAGTATTGTCGACAGTTTGTTTGCGGTGTTTGTGACGCTTGGGACCGTGCCCATCATACGCTGCCCGAAAAACACCGCCGCCGAAATGGTCGCCCGAAAGCTGGAGAAAAAGCTGCGCGAAAATCTTTGGGATGCACGCAACAATCTGTTCCACATGGACGCCACCCAGACCGGAGCGTTTAGCTTTCAGCGGCCGCTGCTGGTGCTGCTGGACCGTAATGTCGATATGGCGACCCCGCTGCACCACACCTGGACCTATCAGGCGCTGGCGCACGATGTGCTGGAGCTCGCCCTCAATCGGGTGATCGTGGAGGAAGATCCCGCTGCCGAACAGCAGCACCTAGCGTCCGGTGCGAAGCCAAAGCTGAAAGCGTGCGATCTGGACTCACGGGATCGATTTTGGTGCACGCACAAGGGCAGCCCGTTTCCGACCGTGGCCGAGGCGATACAGGAAGAGCTAGAGCAGTACCGGTCGTCGGAGGAGGAAATTAAGAAGCTAAAGACGACGATGGGTATCGAGGGCGAATCGGACGATGCATTTTCAATGGTCAACGACAACACGGCCAAGCTGACGAGCGCGGTCAACTCGCTGCCTCAGCTGCTGGAGAAGAAGCGTCTGATCGATATGCACACCAAAATTGCCACCTCGATACTGAACTACATCAAAGCACGCCGGCTCGATTCGTTTTTCGAGCTCGAGGAAAAAATTATGTCCAAGCAGGCGCTGGATCGTGCGCTGGTTGAGTTGCTGAAGGATCCCGAGTTTGGCTTGCCGGAAGATAAAATGCGACTGTTCATAATCTACTACATCTGCAGCAATGTGGCGGACGCTGAGTTCAAACGGCTCGAGGAAACGCTCAAGGAATGTGGCTGTGACCTCACTCCCTTACCGTACATTCAACGATGGAAGTAGGTTTCTGGGGCGATCGTTCATCGAATCACATAACTTATTGGTTTTAATTTTCATCGCGCAGGAGCATCATGAAGAGCACATTAGCAAATACCAACCAGTACGAGGGTAGCGGAACCAAAACGGTCTCGATGTTTTCCAAACTAGTGTCCCAGGGTTCATCGTTCGTGATGGAGGGTGTGAAGAACTTGGTCGTCAAGCGGCATGTACGTAGGAGTACCCCTTCTAAAAGCAAATCGTTTAAGCTAACCTCAATACCTTCTTACTTCCAGAACCTACCGGTGACCAAAATCACCGAACAGCTGATGGAGTGTCGTTCCGGTGGCTCCGAGGTGGACGACTATCTGTACCTCGATCCGAAGCTGCTGAAGGGTGCCGACGTGGTGCCGAAAAACCGTGCCCCATTCCAGGACGCGATCGTGTTCGTGGTCGGTGGCGGCAACTACATCGAGTACCAGAATCTGGTCGATTTCATCAAATCGAAACAGAGCGCCAACAGCATCCGACGTATAATTTACGGTGCTTCGACGCTGACGAACGCGAAACAATTCCTCAAACAACTCTCGCTGTTGGGTGAAGAGATCGGTGGGGCATAGAGCACCGACGGGAGCGGGTCGGGCAGTTGGGTGACATTTCTGGGTGCGATGCACAGGTGTTTACCGTGGTCCACTGGCCACCGACCGGGAGGTTAGGTAGGAATAATCACAATTGTTTCTCGGGTAGGGATGTAGGAGAAAAGGAAGCCTTTAATCGCATGTACAGAATAAACGAATCGTTCCATCTATTCCACATACAAAAATCCACTCCGTTGGTCGTCCATATCTCATTCGTGGGGAGATCGGATAACGTGCGACTAATCCCGCATTCACGTAAGATAGTTAATTTCAGGCACCGGAGCCTATGGACCGTGACAAAACCCTATGTTTTCGTACTCAAACCTACCAAATGTTGTTCAACCTTATTTAATCCACACCACTAACAATCTACACGAGTGAATGGACCAATTCTCTAAAGGTACGAAAATGAATGAAGAAACTGGGCCTTTCCTTACCAACCGGTATTATTACGTTCAACGCACAACGTAATGAATTGTCGTTATCATCGGGCCGATTAAAATATCTTTCGCTACGCCGCCGATAATCTGCAATACCCGTTTTGGCTGATAATAGAAACGCTTTTGCTAAAACAACCATATGGGACGGTTTCGTCAATAGTGCGACTGACCCCGGCGCTCTCAGGTGTGCTATTGGTGGAAGCCCGTTCGACGATTTGGTTGTGGACGTTTGATTTCTTGCGTGCGAAATGTGGTGAATAAAAACGTAAAACAATAAAATACATTGACCAGCCCTAACACTGCGTAGATAAAGTGTGATGAACGTTCAACATTCCGTAGTGCGAGTTGTTTAAAACGTTGTCGGAAACGGAATTGAATAAGCTGCTTCAAACCAGCCCATCTTCCCGGGGAACGAACGATGATGGTAGGCGGCAAACGATGCAACAAACCAATCGTCAAGGCCATCATTTGGATTCTGCTGGAACGTTGGATTTGGGCGGCATTGTTCGGTAGCTGGTTCCACCAACAGCTGATTGTAACGGCAGCTGATACAACCTTGCGGATTGACACGGACAGTCTTCATAACGACGCCGTTGCTCGCACAAACACCGACCCGCACGCGGACGTGAACGAACCGATGCAGATTAACATTAAAGAGGAATTTATCAAACTGAAGAGCCCTGACTCTTACATGATCGACGAACGGGAATGTATTCTCGGGCAGGCGGCGTACTATTTGAAAAGTTGGCTAATGGCCAATGCTACCATCAACCGTCTGAATACAGGTAATCCAAATGTGCTCGTGTAATCTATACATCTGATATCGTGCTTCTGATTTCGGTGATAAGCCAATCTGTTTCAAATGGGTTTTCAATTAGTTTACCAGTATATTACTTCCTGGTTTCCGCCTAAGGATATACCTACTTCGGACTTGGATGTTTTTTATTACGTCTTGAGATTAAAATTTGGGACATTTAAAATCGATTGGAACTTCCATTAATTTGAGTTTTAATTTTGTGAAAAAAAAATTAAGTTAGCTTATCCATTACATTAAGAGAACAAATAAAAAGCAGATTTAAGAGAAAGTATTGAAAATTGAGAAATGGTCAGGGAAATTTTAGAACAATTTGCACCGTTAAGAGCAAAACTTGTAAAACCTTTAAAAAACGCTCTTCTATAGTAATATATTTTTTTAAATTTATCTGTTTAACAAAATTAACAAATGTACTATTACTTTAATGGTTTTTCGTTCGATTTCAGTACTTTTTCATAAAATTGTTCTTACAGTCAAAAGATGGAATGCATCTATAATTTAATTGAGTTATGGAAAAAATAAATCTGGAAAATGCTTCCCTTCGCCAGTTGATTCAATATTACTCGAAAAAAACGATCGCTCCGGGTCGATCTTTCATGCTTTACTTCGACCACAATCATTCAATAAGAGGTTTCAACTAAGCAAATCGTTTGAAAATATAATTGTCTTTTGAAAATTTTAAACAAATTATTGATGAAGAACAAGTGTCCAACTACCCGAGTTAAATAATTTGCAAAACACCGAAAATTTATTCCTTTGAATTTATCACTCTAATCAATACAGCTAAATTCTGCCCAAAACAAAAGATAAAATGTGAATTTTCTTCCTCTTCAGATATTCATGGTAAATACATCGACTTATCGTACGATACAACAGACATCAGGAGACACATTTTAAGAAGTCTACTTGACGCCAAAGTGCACGTGAGTCGTCCTAACATTTAACTGAAAATGGAAAATAATGTATAATTTAATACTTTTCCTTCTTTAGGAATTGATTTACGTGTCGTTGGCCCATAGAAACATGTTTTTCGTGCCTTCCGATGAACTGCTAATGATCAATAGTACAGTGCAGTACTTATCGTTAGCTGGAAATCAATTTAAAAGTATGAGATACAACTTCCCTCCAGTTTTGATTGTATATGTACAGTAAACTCTCTCTTTTTTCCGACCACAACTTAGATTTAAGATTTCCTGCCTTAAACAACTTAAAAGTGCTCGATTTGCGCAACTGTGGATTGATGCTGCTGGAATACGCTACATTTGCATCTTTCGTTAATCTGGAGCAGCTTTATCTGTCGCATAACTACCTGGAACGGATAACGGCCGTTCATATGCAGCCTCTGGCAGCGTTGCGCCACCTGGACATCGCCTACAACTCCAACGGTCAGCAGGCGTACTACAACACTTACATGTCGTTAGAAATTGTGCCGGACCCGTACACTAGCCTTACGGAGGGGCTCGAGCTGAGTGAAAACGTGTTCGATCCACTGGAGCGGCTCGAGTTCCTCGATCTATCGCACACGAAGCTACTGGCCACGAGTGCACGGGCATTTCGACGGTTGTCAGTGGTGGAGCTAAGCCTCTGCTATACCGGGATTTCGATCATTGTCGGGACGATGATGTACGGAACGCTACGAGCGCTGGACATATCCGGCAATCCGGGAATAACGGCGGCCATCCATCACGAAACGGACGTGGGAAGTATGCGCGGTCTGAATGGAAACATCGAAGTGCTGGCCTGCGAGAACGCGACGGTCAAGTACCTGGACTGGGTGGAGGGCATGGTCAATCTACGCGTCCTGCTGCTCAGCTACAACAACATCAACCAGCTGACGAATGAAACGTTTGCCTCGTTGGCCCGGTTGGAGGTGCTGGATCTGAGCGCCAACCACATCAGCAACTGGCGGTGGCGTATATTCACGGCGAACCCCAACCTGGCCGTGCTGGACCTGTCGGCCAACAATCTCAACGTGCTGACCAACGAAATGCTGAGCGATTTCGAGCACGTTCGGTTTCTCGCCATCGGGCAGAACAATTTCATGTGCCACTGTTTGCTGCGGGAACTGATCGACATGGCGGCCCGGAACCCGGACGGTGTGGGATGCATTATACGATCCTTGGGGCAGTACTACCTACGAAGGGATAACGAAACCAGCGACATCCGTGCCTTCGGTAGTGAAATGCAAAGCAACGTTCAGTATGGACGAGTCGAACATTTTATTTCCCAAGTAAGTGCGCTGCGCCAGAGGAGATTAAATGGTACGGGCCAGATTTGGGTGCATACTCGCAGCGTTTCTCGGCGTCAGTCACAGTTGAGATCGTTACAAATCTTACCATGCAACTCCAGCCAGGAATCCGTGGAGGAAGACGAGGAGACACAATTAATTCAACTGATCGATTACGATGCCGACAACTACAAGTGTCGCGATTTGGAGAACGTCGAGTACAACTTCGACGAGCAGGAAAAATGTACGTTCGATCGGACCCTGCTGGATGAACTGTTCTTCGAAAACTTTAACAATTCCACCACGACGACGGTGATCAAGTTTTTGATCATCTTTTTCGGCTTCGCCCTGGTCGCGTTCATTATCTATGTCTCCAAATGGGACTATGTGAAATATTTTTGCATCATTCTGCGCAACGCCACGGTGCTGAGCATTTTGAGGCACAAGAGTGAAGATTTGGAAGGGAACCGTGACCGGCGGCTGTCCACGTGTAGCTTTGCCTATGATGTGTTCGTAAGCTACTCGGAGCACGATCGGCAGTGGATCCTGGACGAGCTGTTACCGAACCTGGAGCGATCGGAGGACATAAGCGTGTGCTTGCACGAGCGTGACTTTAAGGTTAGTGCGAAGGAAGGATTTTTGCTACACGTTTTTCGATCTTAAACCGTGCTATGAAAATTAATTATTGTAGCAGGAAATTTAAACTTCCTATTCAACGTCTTTAACAAATATCATCTGTGTGGATCGGATTAACGTTTGAAATACATAATGGCCATTATTAACAGTTGTCCTCTCTTGCAGGTCGGGGTTAGCATATTGGAAAACATTATCCACTGCATGGACCAGTCACGGACGTTGCTTTTGGTGATATCCGAGCGCTTCCTTCTTAGCCACTGGTGTCAGTTCGAAATGCACTTGGCTCAGCACCGGTAATGACAAACTTTCTCATAACTTAAATCAGATGATATACTTTTGCGTTTTCTCACCGGTGTTCCGTCCCTCTTCTAGCCTGCTGGAAACACGCCGGGAGCACCTGATACTGGTCATGTTGGAGGATATACCGAAAATCAAACGACCCCGCACGTTGCAGTACCTTATGAAAACGAAAACGTACATCAAATGGCCGACGACGCCCAGGGGACCCGACAGTTCGCCGGGTGCGGATGATGAACCGAGCGGCAGAAGCGTTTGGAATTTCGGTCGCAATAAACGAAAACCGAAGGCGGCAGGTAAAAGATTTACTGCCTCGATGCTGCTGGCGGAAAGGAATCTTTTCTGGGACCGGCTTAAACAGGCCATCCACGACGGTATCAACTGGGAACCAGCCGATAGGACGCTAGTTTCAACTGCCTGAAACGGTACGAGTATGTGTGGGGCATCAACAGTTTCGAGGCCGGGTTGGTTTTATTTTCTAATCAATTTTACCAACATCGAGGGTTTTGTCCAATTACAACTCTGTTACCCCGAATGGCGGTGAGAAGCAATAAACGTTGGTGAAAAAGGACTAGAAGAATAAAATACCCTGGTACAATACTTTAATTTATGTTTAGGTTAGTGTTAACGAAAATAAACTAAACCTTTGCCAAACTGTACATTTATGGATTTTCCACATTTTTCCCTAACTTGTAACCCTTTGTGCCTTTTTTGTTGTTGTACGTGGATGCTTAGTCTTCTCGCACATGGAAAGGTCTCATGGCCTGATTTTTTAACTGGTGAAATCGCTGACATGTCCCAGACTGGCATCTTTTGGAGTTGCCAGAGTCAGAGTTGGTGGAATCTGAATGAAAATCTTCGACTCTCCTAATGGATTGTATGATAATGATTCGATCAAAGTAATTTGATCCGCGTTTCCTGCTCGAAAAACAGGTTCGAGGATCGTCGTTGATCATGTCAGCCCCATGAAAGGCCTACTAGGAAATTTAACCTTTAAGTACTTTATCCGCGCATCTGAGGACAGATCCTGACTCGAGTCCCGTCTCGGTTGAGATTCGACCCCCACATTTCGAACTTTAATTAGCATTAAAAATGTTCTAGTTTTAAAATATTCAATTCTAATGTCTCCTGTTACTTTCGATAGAATCGAAACCTGAACCGATTGGCTAACCGTTATGCTCTCTAACGCCACAGAGCTTTTGGTAAAAATGGAATTTAATAATTTTAGATTTTTTTATTTGAAACCGGATGTAGCCGTTTGAACGGTTTAAACTAAGAACCTTGGTCGGGAACCGTGCGACAGAGGAACTTGCGACACGAACACAATGCTACCACCCTCTGGAAACGGTAGTTCGTACGTTTGACACTTCCCATCATGTTGGCAGCTCCGGTTCTTTCTTTTTCCGGGCTTCAACATGGTAAGAACCGTGCGGTGGTAGTGCTGCTCGAAATAGTATTTTTATCAATCTAAATGGTAAATAAAGTGATCAATTTTCACAAACAGCCGCCGCAATCACGCGCCCTTACGAATGCAATAACAGTGCCGTGTGTTTTGTGCGTTAATTTTCACGAGAGCAGCATCGACGTGTTGGTCATGCGTTGTTGCTGGCTTGCGGATGGTGTTGTTTGTTGAAGTTGATTACTAGTTCAACGCTTCCGCTAGCGGTCGAAATGATGAATGCAATGGTTTTTAATAATCTGTTTATGGTTGTTCGCCACAGGGTATCGACATCAATCACAAGTGGGACCGCAAGGTTCGCCGTACGAAGCCGAAGTCGCTGGACGTGTACTTGCGGCTGCTGGTTAAGGTGAGTTGTCAGTGCCTCCGGTTGACAGGTTCACGAAAGTGTTTGTTTCGGTCCGCGACTATCGAACCGCGTGTGCATCACCGATCATGCCCCGACTAAAAACCCCTTTCCGTTTGGTTCTTTACAGCTCTACCGCTTCCTGTACCGTCGTACGCATAAAAAGTTCAACAAAATCGTTATGCGCCGTCTGTTCATGAGCCGCACGAACCTTCCGCCGATTTCGCTGGCCCGTGTGGCGAAGCTGGTGAAGCTGCGCAGTGAGAAGGGCAAGAACCCGATCGCGGTCGTGATTGGCACCGTGACGAATGATGACCGCAAGCTGAACATCCCGAAGCTGCGAGTGTGTGCGCTGCGTGTGACCGAGAAGGCTCGTGCGCGTATCCTGAAGAACGGCGGCAAGATCTACTCGTTCGATCAGCTGGCACTGTTGGCCCCGACCGGAAAGAACACCGTGCTGATGCAAGGCGCCCGTACCGCCCGGGAGGCCTTCACCCACTTCGGACGCGCACCCGGTGTACCGCACTCCAACACCCGGCCGTACGTGCAGTCGAAGGGTCGCAAGTACGAGAAGGCTCGCGGTCGCCGTAGCAGCTGTGGCTTCAAGAACTAAGTTTAGCAAGGTTGAAACTCCTTCCGAGTTTTTGCAATCCCAGCAGGGGACATGCATGTTGTGGATCGTCTTAATTGCGGAAAAACGAAGGCGAAATACAAGGAATCCATCTTCTGTATGAACAACACAACGGTGTATTGGGTTCTGTGCCAATAAGTTTTCCGAAACCCCCAAAATGAGTTAAAGTTAGTCCGCACGAAAAGTGGTTCATTTCAAACAAGTCAATTTTATTGCTTTGTATGGCATTAGAACAAGATTTACTGTCCCAAGGACAACGAAATATTCGCTACAAATGATTGTACCAGTAGTTTATCAGCACTTGGTCCTGTGGTTGAATACCCAGTATCTTTTTAATTTTCACCACATCCTGGTTCGAGCTCACCTTGCGTATACAAACCACTTTGCTGTAAAGGAATGCGAAATTTGTTACACAAATCGATGAAAATGCTTGACGATTGTAGATGTTCTTACTTCTTCCATTCTTCTATTAACAGTCGTAAATGTTTATCCAGTGCCTCATCGTTAAAGAGTTCTTCGTCCATCGCTTTCATGATTTTCTGCAGTAGGCTTGGTACTGAAAAAGAACCAAAATATGTCAGTGCTATAGTGATCGGTAAGTTGAGTGATATTCATCATACGCTTGCTAGGTAGTTCACCGTCCCAGGCACAAACGGCAACCGTGTCTCTGTCGTAGTCGTCCACCAGATCGACCCGCATGATGCTGCTGGAAGAATGTGGTGCAATCGCTTCCTGCTTCAGGTTGATGATACGAAACTCATTTGCCGAAGTGTACGTTTCCGCATGAGCACGGGCCAGCTTGTGCAGGGCTTCCGGGAGGAACTTTTTAAGGTTCGCCACCAGACAGTACCCCTTTATCGGGGTACCTCGAATCACTATCTGAATCCCTGTGAGCGCGCAGTAGCAAACCGACAGAAAGTGTGACTTCAGCACGGTTCGGAACATCCGCAACGAATACTTCGCCCGGGTGCATTCATCTATCTGCTCGAAGCTCCTATCGCCGTTCCCAATACCGTGTCGACGCATCTGGTAGCCTTCCTTATCCGACTGCACCAGCGCAAAGCCTTCTTCCGTTTCTTTCCCCAACCAGACCGGAGTGGAAGGACAACCCAGGGTAAAATTTTCGGTCAAATATCGCGCCCCGGCCCACAGGATGAAGGAGAAATGGGCATGGACGTACGCGTAGATTGATTCTTTTCCTGTCAGTTCAATAAGCGACCGATTTGCAGTTATATTGGCGGCATTATTGGTTGAACCGGTGCCGTAGCACTTATTGATGCGTTTCGCACGGTCCAGCCCTTGCCTCCGAAGGTCATCCTCATGGACCAGCTTGGCAAAGTCTTGCAGCTCTTTCGACACCTTCGACATGCAGTCGGCTAGGAACGGTTGCGTGTTGAGCAAGAACATTTTGTCCTTCATAATGATCACGATGGAGAACCGCTTCTGAAAGCCACGGGCTTCCGAGTCGATCAGATGAAACGTGTGGCTCAGCACGTGGCCATGCTTTGCGTCGCCGAAAAAGACGAACCCTCCCTCCGTGGTCGTGCAGCTAACCTCCGAGCTGAGGCTGCGAAAGGCTGCCGTCTTCACGAGCGAAGCCGTTTCCATCAGCACCGGCATCTGGCTGCTGACAAAGTTGGCATTGCTTTCCGGATCGCGGCTCACTAGACCGATATTGTTTCCGATCGAATTGCAGGCTACACAACCTTTCCGTTCGGTGTCGAAACTGATGTCCAGCTGTTCGATGTTTGTCTCGCGAAGCGTTTGAGTACAGAGTATTGCACCAGGGCCTACAAGGGTAACATTTTGTAGTCCTCATTGCCATATGTCGGTCGAAAATGGTTTTAGGTCTTACCGTGTATTTCGCAAAAATGGCACAATGCAATGATTGCATTCATTTTCTGCCTTTCCAACTGCAACTAAGCTGAAGTTAGTGCAAATTGTCGACGTATAAATGAAATTCCTTACTGCGTATCATCAGCTGGAAAGGTTGTTTACGTTACTACCGTTACGTGGTGTTATGTCAAAAAAGTGATTCGTCGACAGGAAGTACAGTCGATCTCAACAGAATTTCGAAGTTTTGGTGCATAATATTTTGCCGTTGTGCCAAAAATTCCTATAAACGTATAACCACCTAAACTCAAAACTTACTGTTGATAAAAGAAGATGTTTTGCATTATTTTTAAAAGATCACTTTCCTGCTGATCAACTGATTATTTTGATATTTTCACGAGTACGGTGACAATTTTTAGTCAAAAAATTATTGCTGTTATAACAAGGAATTCGTATGAGTGCATCCTAATTATATTTCAATTCAATATGATGAGAACCTTAAATTTCTACAAGACATATTTCGGACGTATTAGAACACAAAGATTCGACAACTGTTTGGTCAGATTTTCAGCATGGTCTGGAGGTCACTTGGAGTTCTCAAACCATTCCAAACTGCATCTCCGGCGTAAAATCGTCTGGACAGGATTCTCGAAAAATTCTCTAAAGTATTTAGGTCAGTACCTCGTGTTGGCAAAAAGGTTTTTATTCTTGACGAAAAGGCGGATATTCTTAGTCTTTTGAGAAATACACGGACCAAAGAAAAAAATTAATAGAACAATAAACATAATATTTATTCCAATATACGTTCTTTTATCACCGCGCACCATGGCATTTGCGAGCGCAGCTCTTCAATGCCCGCGAACGTTATTAGATGGCACGATGCGATTTTCAGCCTTTGGAGCGACGGAAACACGTGGGGAATCAGCATAAGATCATCGTCGGTCAACTGTCATTCCATAAACCACACGTAACGTGATTGTATGATATTTATGAAAAAAGGGAAATAAAAATGAAATAAGAAATATCCACAAACGTAACGAACTATGGTTTTCCTACCTTGTCGCAGCGATTAAGCGAAAGTAGATTAATTTCGTTAGAGGGAATCACTTCAAACAACCCATGAGGAAGATCCAAGTAACCCAAACTCAACTCAAAGAGATGGGGTAGTCGATTTAAAAACTCAAACGCATTCTCAGTAATCTAAAATGCAATGGATAAATAATACGATTTAAAAGTAAACGCTTATGCATGGCAGATATTATACGCACGTTGGGACAAATTTCCAATAGTATCTGATGAAGGGATACCATATGTTTGCAGATAAAATGAAGACAACTATCATCCATATCCAACTCTATTATATCCAACTTTCGCAGGTTTGGCATCATCGCAGGCAATGGTTTGAAGAACTCCAACGTATCATCCATCGTTGCTGATTGTAGACAAAGCTCTTGCAGTGCGGGAAGTGGTTTACAACCCTCAAATACTTTACACCTCAGCCAGCCATCCAATGTGAGAACCTAAAAGAGAGCAGTAGAAGATAGTCCCCCAGAGCGCCTTTATCCTGGACGTGTTTCAACTTACTTTCAACTTGGTAAGGTTTACTAATCCACTAAATGCACGATTTTCTAGATTGTCCGTTCTGATAGAAAGACAAGTGATGTCGCGGCAATTTTCCACCAAAATATTCACAATCGGTTGGGTAATGCAACACCTTAGCGTAGCACACTGAAGGCGTTTCAGTCGAGCAAAAAAATTGGAAATCGTTCTTACCGTTACACCATCATGAAAGTGCTCGTTATCGCTGTAGAAATCGATTTCTAATAGCTCCGGAAAGCTTATCTCACAAAACCGAAGAAAAAGGATATTGGTCTTAAAAAATACTGCAACCGATTCCAGTTGCTCGCTAAAATGACTGAACACTTCGAGAGCCCGACTTGAATCGCAATCCATGTCAAGCCTTTTAAGATTTGGAGCGATGGTGCAGATATCAAACGCTTGCAAATGCAACGACGAATCACTTTGTAGCACCAGGTCAGTTAGTTGTGGCAAAGGTTTAATCGGTGATTGCATTAAATTAGCAGCTTGTGCAGAACCTGATTGCACCATAGCCTGAAGGGAAAGTTTCTTCAAGTTGGGTACCTCGAGTAGGATGGACCGGATTTGCGCGTATTCTATAAAGTCCAAAACAAGCTTCAAACTATCTACGGAACTTTTAAAGTGTTCTAACAGTTCAATAAAATTAGATACCAGAGTGTTTTCTGTGGAGTCAATTTCTAACAAAACGTGACGATACTGTCGTTTGCTTCCCCGCAAAAGTGTTAAGTAATCTTGAGTATCGTCGTAACGGTAATCAACATTGAGACGGACGCGGTGCATTCTGCGGCCAGAAAATGCCAAATTAGACCACTGCAGGCACACCAAAGAGACATTTTTGAGATCGGGCACGGGCAAATAGTCGAAAATTAGCTCAAGGACCTGCAAAACACAAAGCTATTTAGGACGAAGCGAAACATGAAAATAAGACAAATAATTACTTCCACTGGTAAATCCATAATCTCCATTGAATCCTCAGTAAAACGATCCATTCCTACGGAAGAAAAGGTATAGAGTTTGTAGATTGCACTTTGCAATTTGTAGATTCAAATGTAAACAAACCGGTATGTGATGGATCGAGCAACAAGACAACCCAACTAACCACGCCATGTTCTTGACTAGTGGTGACTAAGCTTCTCGAGAGCAGATCAGCTCATTCACGCTCGGCCTGGGATCGGACCATTTCTGAATAGCGTACAGCAACACGGGCTGTGGGTTAAAGTATCGCTGGGGGAATCTTAGGCCATGTAAGACCACGTTGCCATAGGGCTTCTAAGAAAGTATGATTCCATGGGTAAAAAGAATGAATGCTTTGGAGCGACTTTCGGATCAGTTCTATGAAGCTACGTCCCAACCAGCATTTGACATCTTATTCAGCTAGGTCCGGCTATGTGTTTACGGACCGCCTAGCATTCGTGTGTGGTTGTGCTTGTGTTTCATAAGTTTTACTGTGTTAAGTTAGTTTGGAAGTTGAAATTTTCAACACATCTCTTTAGTTTCCGTACGTAGGAAGTGGAGTATGGTCATCAGCGGTAGCATCGGTGATATTCTTGAAGTGCGCAGCAGTGCAACCCGAATCATTCGCAAGCACAATGCTGGCACTTCCAAGGTATATACAAAACCTAGACAAAATGACAACATTGATGAATAGGTCATTCAATTAGTGGGTGAATAACCCCTTGATGGAGCCTTATTGGGTAGGTCTTGAGCCAGTTATTCATCGGGTGCTTCACAGTTCCTTTGCTCGTTGGGGTAAGGAACAAAGGAACTGTGAAGTACCCGATGAATAACAAGCTCATGGACCAACCCAATAAGGCTCCATTATGGAGTTATTCACCCACCAATTGAAAGACCTATACCAAGCGAGTTAATTGGGTTGTCACAATAAGCCAGCACTTCAAGAATACCACCGGTGCTGCCGCTGAAGACCAAACGTAGGAAACGCACTAAAACTACTGAGAATCATTGTCAATTTCAACCTTCAAACCAACTAAACACAGTAAAACTTACGAACAACAGGCACAACAACACACGAGAGTTAGGCGGTCCGTAAACAGAAAGTCGGACCTAGATGAATAAGATATAAGTAAGTCTTTGGCTGGTTGGGAGAGATGTCAAAGGCTAGTTGGGTAGAAAGCTGAGCAGATCGTATTTATTTTGTTATCACTATTCATGACATCGTTGTTGTCAGAACGATCGTCGTCGTTCCTAACTCATCTTTTAATTCAGTTGATTAAGGTTTTTAGTTTAGAAATTGTGGCAATACTGACACTTTAAAGTTAATATACATGGATTCTTTAACTAAACAACGGAAAGGAATTGATGATTTACCAGAGGAAGTAAGTTAAAAAAAGATTCTTATATGTTTCGTGGCTTAAGTTTAATTAATTTCTTGCAGGTCCTAGAGATAATTTTCGACTACTTGACCGACATGTCCGACCTGAAAAATGCCTCTTTAGTGTGCGTCCAGTGGTCACACTTGGCTTTTTCTGGTCGAAGAATGGATCGCGTTCGCCTAAATGTACATTATATGAGCGAAAATCCACAGGATCACATACCACTATTGCATGAAAGTAAGCGAGCGTATCGTCATATTTGGTTCGACTCTACCACCGCAAAGATACCGCTATCCTTGCAAACACCTTATCTTCTTCAAGTTTTACAAATCATCAAAGAATCTGTTGTGAGTTTACATCTTTACGAGTGTGCTCGCATCTTTCAAATCCGACGAATCTTGCTGGAAGTCCCCAATTTGAAATCTCTCTCGCTGGAGTCAGTAAAATGGTTTGGGTTCACATTCAATATGGAAGAAGTTAATTTTTTGCAGTTACCGATGTTCAACGAACTTACTGAACTAAGCATAGGAATTACTACGTCTATGCCATTGGCAGCGTTCGATATTTGCGCCATCGCCCCAAATCTACAGAAAATCTGCATGGACTGCCATACAGAAAGGGCTCTCAAAGTGTACAGACATTTCAGTCATCAACTGAAATCGGTGAAAGTAAACTTTGGAACCTATTATTCTGGCTTAGCTGGGTTTTGTCAAATAATGTTTCCGGAGCTGGTAGAAATCGAGTTGGTTTCTGATTCAAAAACAGCAATTCCCGTGATTATGGATTGGGTTTTCATCACTGGATCAAAACGTCTTCAGCATGCTTCATTACGATTTAAAACAACTTCAAGGGTTGTGAACATGTTGGTGGACAATTGCCACGACATAAATTTCCTTCGTATTGAAACGAACGAAATAGCAAATGTTTACACAGAATTGGCAAAGCTAACAATGTTGAAAGTAAGTTGAAGAACGTCAAACAAGTAAGGAAAAAGTTTTTGATGACGTTACCTGCTGCTTGATTCGTCTCGCTTCTCTTGCAGACCCTGTATCTTGTATTGGATGGCAACACAGAGTGTAAAGTATTTGAGGAATGCAAATCAATTCCCTCGTTGAAAAAATTTGTTGTTTCTGGTACATGGATTGAAAATCAGCTAGATTTCTACAAAGGATTACCAACGATAATGCCAAATCTCAGTGAGCTGATTCTAAACGTGCCTTCTTTTGGTGACAGTTGTCTTAAAATTATCTGCAATAACATCGTCTCACTCAAATCTTTAGCTTTGGAAGATTGTTTTTTGGTACGTAAAGTGTATGTGATTCAAACTTTCTCTTTTTTCGTTTTTATTTTAAATATTTAATAAACTATTTTTTACGTTTTAGGTCACTGACAAAGGTTTCGAATATTTAGGTCAATTGCCTCATCTTTTTAGGTTGAGTTTGAAAAATTTCGGAAATCAAGTTGGTTTATTTCAAAGAATTCCACCGACCAGTGTAAATTCTCTTTCGCTTTACAACTGTGATAGGGTAGGTAGACAACTGGTGGCTATGGTTTTACTATACTAATGTTTTATTTTCTTTTTCTATTTCATTGGATTTACATTCTGTACGCGGTTTTGTCATGCCAGTTAACTGACGAAGACCTCTTGTTGATTCCTCAAGTGTTTCCGTCGCTTCAGGTGCTCAAAATGGATTCATGTGCACCGATAACAATTGCCTGCATACGTTTTCAACTGCCATGGTGTGCGATGATTGTAGTGAACAAATGACGTACTTATGATGTAAGATATTACCGAAAACCAATCAATCGGTTTAAGTACCGCCAGGACTTTTAAAGTTTAGTTTTAAATCTTTGATGGATCAAGAATTGTCACTGCATTTAATGTTAGTTTCGCTAGTAAGGGTTTAAAACATAACATAAATTTTCTTAAAAAATCGAAATCACTTTGCTTGCCAGAGACTCGCTCAAAACTGTGAAATGATTAACATCTTAGTACTAAAATTATTTTTGTGAGTAAAATCTTTAAAATGAAATATTGGACACGAATCATGTGTATTTTAACAGTGGGCGTCCTCTTGGATGCAAATAAAAATGGCTTAAAGTCGGACTATAACACTATGCACAGGTAGGAGCAATGAAAGACCACGTTTCTCGAGAAGCTGGTACGGCTGCTATGAATCTTGCCACATATCCTGACGGTGGCGAAGGCCGGCAGGATCCGTTAGCTGGGGCATGTCATGAGGATGCCGGACTCATGACCCACCAAGAAGGTGCGCACCAGCGACCCGCCCGGCACGAATCGACCAGGAGCTTAGCGAGTTCGGTAGATGGACCAAGTGGAGCAGAACCTGTGAGACCGGGGATGGAGAGCTGCTGCCATGGATCGAGTATCCTGGAGATCGGTTGATGACCAGACCATGTCAGCACGACGTGCTCAACCTCAATAACGTACATGAGGAAGAGAAAAATGCTCGTCAATAGTAAAATGCTCGTGTAAAATGTGCCCCACTGTTTAAACCACGGTACGCACGTGGTTCTCCGCGAGTATGAGATATTGCAAACGGTTTGTAAATATGCTAATTATTCATAACGGAGTGTTAACAGCTGAACTAAAGCAAACGTTGCTTACCTTAGAATTACCTCCAAGTTTCACGAATATTTCGTTTAATTTTAAATTGAAAACAACGTTTGGCGATGTTTTCCTATCACTAATTTCATCGACACTAACCTCTATTTACCTTGACATTCGCATGCTGAGGATTAGTGATGGGAAATGAGGCTCTCAGAAAAAGATCAACGCTGCTACCACGAATTTTGACCAGATTAGTCCGCTTCGAATCGGGCTGTCAAATTTCATACGTTTTACGACAAAGAAACCTTTGGACTGTAACGATACTGTACGCATTTTCGTCAATCAAAATAATTTGGTCGCAGTTCCAGCTCCTTAATCCTAGCGAGGTCTTTATCTCCAGGTTAGCTTGCAAAGACCCTGGAAGCTGGATTCAGCAGCCGTGCTGGTATAAATCGTCACCGAAGCAGAATAATAAGAATAAGTTCAAGCTTATCTCGTAACACTCCAATGCAACAACTCGGAAAATACCCCATTCGATTCCATAAATGTTAGGACATTCCTCTCTTAGATAAAATGAATACAAAAAATTCCACTCGGTCCTGGATCATTTCCCTTGTTCACAACATGGTAAATCTATCATGCCATGCAGTATAACGAGTAAATTTTTTTTAAATCATGTGTTCTTGTATGGATCGGATCTAAGCAAATCAATCCAGCTCCGACTTCGCAACACTACAGAGGATATATGTACAAACATAGTTCGGCTGTTTATAATATTGTACTGTTGTTTGAGCGCATAAACGTAACATTTCATACAGGTTCGTGTTTCTCATCGTAACAATAATGATATTGCTTTTAAAGAAGTAAAGAACCTTGGACTGGCTTATTGCTGAAGGCATTTTAAGTGCAGCGTGTAAGCTTCCCTTGATGTTCTTGCTAGAGCAAGCTTTGTGAATTTTGACAGATAAACAGTTTGTTTTCATTTGATACACACTTCGCAGCAACAACGAAAATTAGGGCATTTGTCCTGTTTGTACCGGTTTGCAACGCCAAGAATTGCTTTCTACAGAGTGCGGAGAATAGAAGGTGAAGCGTAAACATCCATAATGTCTAGTGCGACGCAAATCTGCATGTCTCCTCGAAGTGGCGGTGGTGGTGGTGGAACCGGCGACGTGAAGCTTATGCTGAAGCAGAAACCTGGCTCATCGCCGACCTCCACCATTGTTTATCAGTCCGATTCGAACGATGCTGTCTTGGGTGGCAACGTAAACAATCCGCTGGTGTCGGTAGACGGCGATGGAGACGACTCGTCCGCCTTCGTGAAACAAGAACCGTCAGACAATCACTACCCATCCAACTCCCGGCCCAAGCGCTCGTCCTCGGCTTCACCGGCTTCCTCTCCGTCGCCCACTCAGCTCGCCGCACCGGAGTCGAGCGGGGAAGCGACGGGATCGGGGCACCGGACCGGCGGTGAGTCCGTCGTTCCGATGGCCATCGGTAGCGGCCACGGAAGTGCCAACACGGCAAACTATCATAATTTTATCGCACGTCTTATAAGCAAGGACAACATGCTGTTGATCAGCGAGGACGTGATCGAGGTCGGGCGCAACTCGTCCAAGTCGCAGGTGGACTTCCACGTGGGCAAGAACAGTTTCATCTCGCGGAAGCATTTCATCATCCAGCACGACATGAACGACGAGTTTACGCTGTTCTGCATCAGCAAGAACGGCGTGTTTATCGATAACGTGTTCTACCGCAAGCGCGGCGAACCGTACAAACTGCCGAAGCTGTGCAGCATCCGTTTTCCGAACACCAACATCAAAATCCAGTTTGAGAATCTTATCGACCAGGCGAACAACGGCATCATGGTGGACCTGAGCGAGCACACACCGGTCAAGATCGGTACCGGCCCGATGGGCGGTATCCCGCTGCACGCCGGCTCCATAACGGGCTCCACCATCGGGGCCCTGTCGAATCTGCAGCAGGGGCGCGCCGGTATCTCGGTCATCACTGGCGACCAGCATAATGCCGACGGCGAGTCACCGTCGTCGACCGTCATCTATGCGCCGCTGAAAATTTCAATTCCACCCGAGCAGGGAGCGAGCACCAGCGGCACGATGATGCAGCGTGGCGTTGGCGGCAATGGTTACCCATCGCCGACTGGGACGATCAGCGCCGCAAACAGCTGCCCCACAAGCCCGCGCCAGAACGTGCATGACTTTGGCCACTACAGCAGTGCGCGCCACCGCGCTACGCACGCTACGGGCGGCGCAGACAACCACAATAGCAGCAACACCAGCGGCAACAACTTTTCCGAATTCCAAGCGCCTGCCACGCATTCGTTGGAAAGCGATAAACCACCGTACAGCTACGCGCAGCTGATCGTTCAAGCCATCTCGGCGTCGCCGGACAAGCAGCTGACGCTCTCGGAGATCTATTCTTTCATATCGAAAAACTACCCGTACTACCGCACCGGGGCGAACAAGGGCTGGCAGAACTCGATCCGGCACAACCTGAGCCTGAACCGCAACTTCATCAAGGTGCCGCGCTCGCAGGACGAACCGGGCAAGGGTAGCTTCTGGCGAATAGACCCATCGAGCGAGCTGAAGCTGGTCGACCAGAGCTACCGGAAGCGCCGTCAGCGCGGCTCCCAGTGTCTGCGCATGCCGTCCGGTATGCCCCGCTCGGCCCCGGTTTCGCCCAGCTGCACGGACAACTCGCGCGAAGGCTCACCGATTAACGAGGAGCTGCTCCTGTCGGCTCCCGGTTCGCCCGGACAAAACAACAGTGGCTACCAGTCGTACGCCGGCCAGCAGTACACGGTGTACGAGAGCACCGAGCAGATGCACGCCGAGACGTACGAGGAGGACGAGCAGATCGAGTACGAGAGCGACGACTACGAACCGGGCCACAAGCGTCAAAAGATGTAATTATCGTCGTCGTCGTCGTCGTCGTGTAGGGGCGGAAACATGTCGGCTATTTCATGAAGTACAGTGCAAGCTGCTGCAGTAGATTAGTGTCACTATTCCTCGTCGTCTGGCGTCAATCTTCGCCATCATCTATGCAAGAATGGATGTTTAAATGGAGAGTTAGTATTCGATACACATTTTTTCAAACTAAGCTTACGATTATGTTTTTTTTTTTTTAATCAGCTATATCCCAACCCGATGCGTGCGTTTTATGAAGAGAATTTCATTTGTAATTGCTGATAGTAAATAGTAATAATAATAAAGATAAACATACAATAATAAGTCGTCGGAGTCGTCATTCCTACGTTTTACATTCCGAACATGATTCTTCTTTGTCCGTTCTAGAGTTCAGGTCAACAAATTTATAGAATTCAGAAAACAAACATCCGAAATGGAACCATACTTTTGCAATGAACTTAAAAGGAATGAAATACAAAGCTTTATAAAGTAGGCTCCGTACCATTCCATTTCTGGCCATATTGTATTCTACCGTCAAAATAAATCTGTTTCATTCAATACAAGTTGGTACACATATTTCTATACCAGCTTTATGCATCATTAAAAACCGCGTGGCTTTTAGTTTGTTTTGTTATTTGGATTGCCTCGTTGTTTTGCTTGTGAAAATTTCTTCGCTTTGAAAAAAAGGAAAAAAATGCTTAGAACAGGTTGTCAACCCAATTGTTTACCGACATGGCGAGCGGCCAAAGAGGCCGACTGTAGGAGGTGGTGTCTTGTACCACAATTCGGAGAACAAACCCAAGGTATATAGATGTATAAGAAATATACATCACGGAACGATGCCCAAATGGAGATATTTTAGTCCTAAGACGGAGGAATCATTTCTTTGCATACTATTAAGGCCCTTTGAAAAGCATAGATATGTGATCTGAGGAATTTCAAACCCTAGTTAACAGGTATTTGGTATCTGTATATCACGATATCATGACTTGTTTAATGTATACCTTGGTGAAAAAATAAACCAAACCCCACCTGGCACTCTTGCCCTTTGGGAATAAATAATGGTTTTGAAGCAAGATACGCAATTTCGAGTCAGTTAACTGAAAACAAATTTGTTTTGAACAGTTATTTACGTGTACTGTGAATAGATTCAGTGATTATGTGCCGGTCGGTTACCCAGTGTTCAATTTTTACGCGGTCACGAAGTGAAACATTCCTGAAAACAAACATGGACAAAACCAACCCAAGCTTCCAACAGAAAACAGTAAGTTGTAATAACAATACTCTATGTAATACCCTATTTACATGAATTTTTTTTCGCAAAGCAATAGTAACACAGCATATCTGTGTAATAAAACTTGTAAGTTTTCTAAGGAACATTAGGATGATTTTACTGACCTATTGTGAGACTCCAAGCTGTGGTATACGCCGGCATTCTCTAACCCACGAAAAGATTGAATTATAATGATACTCTGTGAAAGGCGCGAAGAATTTTACATTTTGCTTGTGTTGCCAAGATTCAAACGACCGGATTTCACTGGATAAATCACTTACCTTCATTGGACCAAGTGATGGAAAAATAGGGGGCCCGGTACTATAGCACTTTATCAACAATTTGGATCACATTTACGCACAGTAAGCTCTTAGCACCTCATGGTCAGAGATGGCCATGTTCCATTTGCTCTGCGTCTGATTACAATAAAAAATGGGTCCTGTTTTTGGCACTATCTGATTTCAGGTTCTCAATTTTGTTAGAAAGTATTCTTGCTATATTGTTTGCAATTAAGAGTAGACATTTCACTATCAAGACTCAACATGTCTTCTCTCTGCTTTGTCTGCTAAGAATTGCAGTTTTGTTGAGACCGGAAAAGTTTTTATTTGATGATATTTAACCCTCGATTTTTATGTTTTTGAAGACTCATGATGTAAATAGAACATACAAAAAGATACCGATAAACGATAAAGATAAACGCATAGGTTGGTTTATACCGTCACTCACTGGTACACAATATGCACACCAAAGTTTATTGTAATTCTTATAGATTATACATGCAACATACACTGGTTTTGTTGTTTCCTCATACAAAATTGCCCTAAAATGGCCGAGTAGATTACAGCTGAGGATCGTCAGGGGTTAGCTTCACCAACTTCTTTGACGCCTCCCAGAGTGCGTGCTGCCTTGCAACATGCTGCACGCGACGGTTGAGCTGATGCACTTTGCAGCCGCGGAAGTACTTGCCACTGATCGACTCAACGTCGGGCGATACGGCCAGATAGATGCTCGTCCGGGCACCCTCCTCCGGCGTGCGGAAGCACATCTGGATCGGCTTGAACAGGATGTTGATCGGGAAGGGCACGTTGCGCCAGATGCCGGTATCGATCACGCCCGGGTGCAGGCAGTTCGCGGTCACCTTGGTACCCTCCAGGCGGCGTGCCAGCTCCTGCGTGAACATAATCTCGGCGAATTTGGACAAATTGTACAGGTGAATCGGGAAGAGCGAGAAATAGTTGACCGGATTGATGCTGTTGATGTTGTCCGGATTGAGCGACGCGAACTGGTACAGCTTCGACGAAACGACCACGATTCTGCCCTGGGCAGACTTCTTCAGCAGATCTATCAGCAGATGGGTCAGCAAGAACGGCCCGTAGTAGTTGGTCGCCATCGTGAACTCCAACCCGTCCGGCGTCACCTTGTTGTTGAATCCCTGTGCAACGCCGGCGTTGTGGATCAGCACGTCGATGACGGGCTCGGTGGCCACGATCTCCCTGGCGAACGCACGCACCGAAGCCAGCGAGCTAACATCGATATGCTTGATGAGCAGTTTCGTGTTTCCCGTTTCGGCCATTATCTCCTCTGCAATAGATATGGTTATTGTAGAGTAGCTGCGAATTTGTATCTGACGTTCGCTAGTCGAAAAGCGGTTAAAGTTCGTTAGCTTTTGTGGCTGCAAATAAAAATTGTAAACCCACTCGAAATAACAAATGAAGCTGATGTTTCCTTAACACATGGCTTTAGAATGGATTTCTCGCTCTTCTTCGTAGTATGGGGTTTCTAAAGATTCTAATAGTAACTAATACCAGCTAGAGCTACCGAAACTACGAAGATTTTAATTTGAAATTGTAGGCTTACAAAATAGCAAAGAAATTTTAAAAGGAAAATCAAATAAGTGGAGACACTATCATGTAATATGAAATGTTTCATGTTGGCCTACATAAATATGTTATACGTATAACAGTAGCATAAGAAAAATTTCGAAACATGTATCGCGAGTAAATTCGCAAAAAGATGAAAAATGATCTAATTTTCATTTAGAAAATTGAATTGGAAAAGAAATCCATCCACTAATCAATGGATCTTAAACATTCACTGTTTAGTTTTTGATCGAACAGTCTTAGCAAAGGTGTTGCAGGCCATTCGTACAGTTATTACTGATTTGCAAGCTGTATCTCGACATCGGAAGATATTCAAAATGTTGTTAATTTTTTAATGATATTATGATAAGGACGCTGTATGATTCAAAAGGGTCAACTCATTGACATTAATTAAAAATGACGGTGTGAAAAGGATTTTGTTTCTATCCGTTCAATCGATCAGTATGAACCAATGAGTGGTTTTTTTTTTAAATTAGCTTTGTTCGTCCATGTATTGTGAACTAAAAACAATATAAAATAAAAGTATACGTGTTTGCACTGATGAACGAGCCTTGCTGGTGTTAAAAGTAGGTTATGCGAAATTATTAATGAAGCAAAAAATCATGACGAGTAAATAAAACAAATACCAAACTTAAAACCAAACGATACTCAAACAATAAAAAGGGCATTGCAAATTCCACAATATCAGGCGTATGTTTGGAAGCAACGTTAATGCAATCGCAGCGAACAAATAAATAATTGTTTGGGAATTGCGTGAAATGTTGTACCTAGTGTCAACCGGTATGAATCGGATATCGTATATTTATTAAAATCTTTAAAAAACACTAAAACAAAAGAAAAATACGGTAACATCCAACTACCACGAAAACATATTGATACTGATCCTGGACGGAACTGCACGATTGGTTTGACGGCAATTGCAATTCTGCGTTTACCAATGAATGCAATGAGAAAAAAAGAGAATCACATCGACGCAAAGGAGCGTCAGTTGGAGATTCCCTGCCCGTTGGTGGTGCGTCGCCATTAGATCTTCGGATCGCTGCTGGTTAGGTTGACGATTTTGGCCGATTCTTCCCAGAGTTGGCGGGCCCTCTCCATATCGGTGATGCCGGCGCTGAGGCCCGCTTCCTTGCAGTCCATGAAGTACTTGCCGCTGACGCCCTCCACCTCCTCCGAGCAGGCAAGATACAGTGAGGTTTGCGCTCCCTCGGCAGTGGTCTTGAAGAAGCTCTTGATAAGGCGCATCGGGAGCGTTAGCGGGAAGGGGACGTTCCTCCAGATACCAGAATCGATCATGCCCGGATGCAGACAGTTTGCCGTCACCGAAGTACCCTCCAAGCGGCGTGCCAGTTCACGCGTGAACATAATGTTGGCACACTTCGACACGTAGTACAGATAGGCCGGCAGGGTGTTGACCGGATTCAGATTGTTCAGGTTGACCGAGGCGAACCGGTACAGCTCGGACGCCACCACAACGATCCGGCTCGGGGAGGAACGCTTGAGCAGATCGATCAGCAGATGGGTCAGCAGGAACGGCCCGTAGTGGTTGGTGGCCATCGTAAACTCGACTCCATCGACGCTCTTCGACTTCCGGAACGTTTCCGCAAACCCTGCGTTGTGCACCAGCACGTCCAGCTTACGCTCGGTACGCAGGACCTCCGCCGCAAACTCCCGGACCGACGCTTGTGAGCTGAGATCCAGCTTCATCACGACAACGTTTTGGTTACCCGTTTCCTTTACTATTTCATCTGTGAAGAAAAAACCGCGTTTGATGGAGCGTCTTTGTTGGGGTTTATCTGTGTCTAACTCCTGAGCGCCAAGGGTTTGGGGTATGTACAGGCGTCGATAGTGGCGACTAGTTGCGCATGCATGCACGGGCGATGGCCTGGAGTGTAATTTTTTGGATAGAAGACGATCGAAACACAGGCAATCGTTTGTTGGAAGATCTTTGTACAACAGCCTAAGCGTGAGTGGTTCGGAAGGAATCGTTGCAGGTACGGTTGTCTATACACAGGATAACGGGTTGTTTTCGACGAGTTGCTTTTCCGTAGTAAAGCTATATCATGCACCGGAAGTAAAAATCCCTCCATATACCAAACACCATTAAACGATTGCTAAGTTGTTAGAAAGTAATCATGATATCTTAATCCTAGGTTAGCAACCAGTTAGAATTTCTTCCAAAACCCATTTAAACCTTAACCCACCGCTTTGCGGCTATACTAGAACACCGTCCTCTGAGTTATGTTACCGAGCACCACTTATTGATAGGCTTACCTTGAGCCTGCTTAGCCGTCTCCATGTTCCGGCAGGCCATGATGATGCGGGCACCACGTTTGGCCAAATCTCGGGCAGTTTCCTTACCAATGCCCGAGTTGGCACCGGTGATGATCACGGTTTTGCCTTCCATTTTTCGCTGCCGAGGAGGAGATTAGAAAATGGATAAAACAATGAGTCCACTACGAACCATTTAACCCGTTCGCGTGCGGGTGTTTTATGCTCTATGGGCTTTCACCGCTCTAATGCTTACAGCCGAGGAAAAGTGGCCACAGGTGAGGTACAGGTAGTATTTAATTAGTGACAGTACGATCGCTATTCCCGTGATGACAGACGCGGTCGCTGTCAGTGGATCGTCGAGCCCTAGTAACGACATAGTCTACAGTGAGTGAGTAGGCTAGAATTGGGGAAACAAATACACCAGAAAAGAAGAGAGACAAAACCATTAGTAAGTACGTATTAACAACTATAAAAAGTATATACAATTTATTGAATAATACAAGACTGTACAATAATGTTTAAAAATATGGTTTCTTTTTAAATATTTTCATCAAATGAAGATCAAGTGCTTTGTATAATCAAGCAAATTAAGAAATTAAAAGAAAAATATGTGGGAATGTCAGTGTATTTACTGCTGTAATTTAAAACTTTAAGACTTTCGTTTCAAGTTGATGATTAATTGAGTTCTTTAGGACTATGTTTGTCGTTACTAACAAGCAAATTAGAAAAATCAGTATTTTTAATCTACAGAAAAACGAAGTTTCTTTACGCTTATGCCAATTACTGAAAACATTACCAACCAATAATGGTAACCGCAGTCCGCATGAAGTACGTAATTGCGTAGGAACGAAATTACCGTCACTTGTTCACGTACGAATCTTTAGTCCCAGACTTTCAAGGCGGCATGCGAACCAAGCTTGTAATAATGTTTCAATAATTTCTATCATTTTTTTTCCAAATCTTAGGTGCGCTTTTTTCATTTCTAATGGATCTCCAAAGCTTTGAAGTATCATGAAAAAAATACTCAGGGACGTGTGAATGGTCAGGAAACTGCGTGCTTTTTTCTTGGCATCCAAATCCTCCCTTAATAAGTTCAAAATGTTTTTTTGCATCGTATGGTCATTAAAATGTAAACTCCAGACAGTGCGTGTAGTCATCTTTATTGCTGTTTCATGATAACTGCTCGGGGAATCCTTTCCTCTCGCTACCAGATCGTGCCCATCTAACGTTGATAATGGTATCTATTACCGAAATTCGCGTGAAAAAATAACAAACGCTAAACACTTGAATAACGTGGTATGCGGGGGCTCGAGCTTGACTCTGAATGGCGTAATAATATTAATATTAATTTGCATCGTTCGTTTTTGAGCGACAGACAGCCGCAAAAATCAATCAACGATGCTCGTCGCGGTGTAGTGGGTCAATATTTGCTTAAGGGGTCTTCCTGTTTTTACTTCTTTAAAGTCTCCTGACATCATCTTCTCCGCTTGGCTGTACAGGTTCTCAACACACCCCGCCACTTTACTACAAAGACCAAACACAGTCGTGCCTTTTTTTTGCACTACTGCGTGTGTCGGTTCCAACGCTCGTCCGATGGCTAACCGTTTTTTGTTCTACCTTGTTCAGCCCTGTGCCACTTGGCGCGTCTTCTAAGTGCTGCTAATGTTTACGGAACCACGTTCTGTTCGAGGCAAAAAATTAAAACTTTGGCGAGAATTGAAACGTACGAAGGAGCTTTGCTATGCTGCGGCAACCTTGCCAATATCTACAATCAATGTGGTAATTACTGACACTGGAGGGCGACATTGAGTGTGCTGCCTCTGGAAAATTCGTTGCTTTTTACTTGTTTTTTTGCGACTTCTATGCTAGGATAACGAACCCGGAAATGTTGGGTTGGAGGAACGGCCGATCAATCCATGTTCTTCAAATTGAGCACACAGTGAGCGTAACATGTTTCCTAAAAGGAATGTGGCGAACATAAAAATCATCAATCATGTTTATATTTTCTTAATGCTTGAAACGTCCTTGATACGCAACTGGAAATAGTTGTTGGAAATTATTAATTTCGAATTAAAATAACGAATTTTTAAGAAACCAACTGTCCAGAACAACATCGATGGATGTTGTCTTTTTAGCTTAAACATTAATATTTTGCCTCAAATCATGATCTTTCCTGAATAATTATCGTTACTAGGAAAACTACTATTTCAGTCAGACTCTACACTATTAATTTACAAATGATCGATTTGATATTGAGTGGACCCTGGGAGAACCGTTGCATGTTCATGTTTCACGCTTCACTGAGTTCAATGGCCTCCACACTGCACCATTTGTTTCGCGATACATCCATGGACCTGGTTGAGGTTACTTTTGCTGATTTCTACGTTGCCTTGTTTGTCAGGCTATATGTGATGCTGCACGTTGCATTCGTAAATAGCAGATACAATTTTCTTTTCCCTGTAGGGTCTCTGTAAAGTGTTTTGCATTTTAAACCAAACATATTTTTCTCACTCTAGCGAAGGGCATCCATAAACATAACTGGTTTTAGATGTTCGAAATAGATACATTGCATCACATTTTTGTGTCGTAGGAGAATCAGTAGGTCACCTTGTAGGGTCTGGACATCCAACGGGCCAGCGTGTATCTTGTTTGATGCAGTTTAAATGTAAATGTAGCTAAAGGAATCTTCCACGCAGCCGAACCTCTAGCTTATGCAAGGTGTCTCAGGTGCCACGTGTTTGACAACATGTGCGCTTTTACGCTGCGAGCGATCGCCGCCAACACGATATCCCTAGCGATAATGTAAATGAACCGAATTTGATCCCAGTTGGATGCAACAGCAAAGGAGAGATAAAGGAGAAATATACGAACGACGTGCAATGAAGAAATTAGTTTGAACCGACAACATATTACGTGGTCGCTATAAAATAATATAAAAACCAACTCTAGCGCTATTATCAAATTACGCTGAAATCGAAAGTTAACTTTTACCCGTAGCTGTTGATTGACTTTTGCTAGCGCACGAAATTTGTTGGCGATTTTCTGGGGATACATTTTACAACCGGGGAAACTTATACAACCTGATGGCGTCCAGTTAATTAATAAAAAAAACCTAAGATCAAAAAGACTGAGTGTAAGGCTGGGAATCAATCAAGTATGTTTAAAATCCTACAGAAAACGAGGTGCTTGACACAACGTAGTAGAAATCCCATCGATCTCCGAAGGCTGCGTTAAAATTTTTATGCGTACCAATCAGTCCTGCTGTCGTTCGACGTTGATTGAAGGTCGTTTTAAAACCCAAAATACAAACATTTTTCCTTTCGTCGTGGCAAAAGAGCCAAAAAGTCAAAAGGAAACATAAATTGCGACGTTCAAAAGTCCTCTGGTGTAGAAAAGTTCTAGCTCGAACAAAAAAAAAGCGTACCCCAGCAACAAATTACCAACGTGCCCATCTTCAAAACTACGAGCGTCTGGCAGCTACATTGTTGTGGTAGGACTTTAGGAATCCCCTGAGAGGCTCTGTAGCACCTTCCTTCGAGAACCGTCATTGCGAGAAAAATTCTTCTGTAAATGTTTGCTTCGCAATGATGTCATACCGCATGGCTTGTTTGAAAAATATCATCGTCTCATGGAGGACGGTTACGCCAAATCTCGTTTAGGTTAATATATTCTAAACTGTCCTCGACTGTACGATCACTCTCGGTTGGCAACACAATTACCGAAGCGAAGGTTATTTTAAAAATAATGCTTTAACCTCGTTTGACTTAAGTTGGATTAACGTTTCTGTACAACGAACGTGGCGAAATATTTTGTGAAGATTGAAACCGTCAATTATGTGTGGTCTGTTATGTTGTTTTTGTTCCTCATTGAGATGTGGCTAGTTAATTAGAAATATTTTACCGAATTTCGAAATCGTTCAACGCTGCCTATATTACCATTCCGGTTGTGATACGACGTGTGTACCTTAGTGAAACTAGCGATTTACGGCGAAGCCTCAAATATTTGCGAACCAATCGTTAGATAATCCGTCGCGCTGCTTTTACTATCGCCCAGGGGACTATACGGTTGCCTGCCTTGCCTTGGGGTGATGCTACCTTCAATATATATATTCGTTTCATAATCTCTTGCTCTCGTGCGCTTTCGAACGCGTCCCCTCCGTCCGACCTTACGGTGCATTCGATTTGGCGGGGCGTTAGGCTCGAATCGAAACCTTCAAAAAAGCTGACCGTTGGGCATTTGTCAGCGATCGTTTCGGACCCTACGCTGACGAAATGCAATCGGCGCACAACGGTCGACGGTGGGGAGGGATGTCATAATAGGTTGATTTTCAGGTCGCTGACTTGACAAACAAAATTTCACGTCCTTTTGGGCGTCCCTATCGGAGCGGGCTGCCAACGGAGCGGCAACGGACCATTTAGTTCTGCCATCGTAGGCGATTATCGTCAAACCAAGCAACGTGTGGCCCGGAACCAACGAGGTACGAAATATCGCACCCTGGCGTAATGGAATTGTGAGGGATGGTGTTTGTCGATGGACACACATTCCGTAAGCAGTGCGCATCGGTGGCGATGCACCGCGGATGAGAAAATTCCAACCGAACGGAAGAAAGCGTGTAACCCGTCTTGCGGTTCGTATTTCGGCACGGAACCGTTAATCTCAACCTTCCGTAGCCCGGTTGACCCATTTTCGCCCGTTTCCTACATTTCACCATCGTTCCACGTTGAGAGTTCCCGGTTGAGGTTATCGAGCTTTCTCTGGCCGCTTTCTCGAGTCGCACGGGACGTTTTGTTTTTTAATGCACATGTTCATATAGGCTCAATGCCTGAAGAATTTAATTTTACTGTTACATTCCATGCCTTACGGTTTTTTTTCCTATGTAGGTGGGTGGCGTTAAAGGGAACCTTTATACCAAGGTGTGTATCATACAACTAGGCAGTAAACATGCTTTCCCCTTTCCATTCAAACACTACACAAACACACACACACACAAGAATACACGTTCCACTAACCTTTGACCTGCTGCTGGTTTGCCCAAAGGGACAATCTTGCCAGTCGTTCGATGACGGGCCTCCCTCGCACACTTGACACTTCTCGCGGTCGTTAAAGCGACGGTTAACGGATTCGGTTCACTTCAATCTGGACGCGATGGCAGCGATGGTTCCGACTTCCTCGTCTACCGGTGTCCACGATCGTACTGACTGAACGCTGGCTTGACGTCGTACTATGTGAGCTGCGAGATCTGACACCGGGAACAACCACCACCGCAGCATGGAACGCGATCGCTGCCTGCTATGCTCCGCGCGCCGTGATCTTCATCCCATACGGAGAGGAACGCGCTGAACAGAGAAGCAACGATGTGGCGCCTCAAAGGCCCCCCTCATTGCATCGCTGAACGCTTGCGAAGGAAAGAGAAAATCCTTACAACCACCCGAATCATACGGGATGTTTACGTGACCGGAGAGCGGCCTCTCCATTCCTATCTTGCTTACTTGTTCGCGGTTTTCAGCGGTTCATTCGATGCCGTCTCGCGATCAAGAGCGGCTCGCCGCATCGATTAACCTACACCTCGGTGCGCTAAGTACGGGCAATGCTTTGTCAAGTGCAAGGTCTTTCCTTCATGGCGGAAAACCGGATTGAATGAACAAAAAGTAAAGGAAGTTTTGTTTTGCATCGCGAATTAGTCCCGCTAGCAGCATGCACTTATGACGTACGATGTAAAACATACCGCCCTTTAATAGGTCACTGTAACTCTCCTCGGAGAAAGACCATGGCAGGTTCCATTAGAGGGTGCGTGCTTTTGCCTTTTATTTATAAGAAATCACCTTATTTATAAGGTCTTTTGAAACAAGGCACACACAATAAAAACATATTATACAGGGTGTATACAAAGTTCGAATACACTTTAAAAATGCGCTAAAAAAATGTCAATACAAGATATGGTTTTCTGAATAATTTTGTTTTTGAAGCTATGTCTATTGAGATGCTTGATGGCATATTAGCAGGAAGCATCCTCTCTTTTTGCTTTATCACGAGATAAAGACGTATCTCAAAAGCGCCGCACGCACCTGGTTTTTCAGCATCTCGTCCCAGAATTTGGAAAATAGCCTCTTAAAATGATTCAAAGAGCATTTTTGATGTTTGCTCTGCTTGGCCAACAAGTACGACCATGCTTAAAGATTGAAAGGATTAAGGTCCGGGTGGCTGGCAGGCCACAAAGTCTTATCGGGAAAATCACTCAAATTTTGCCGAAATCGCGCTGGAACGATATTCGCCGTGTGGGTCGGTATGCCGTCCTGTTGGAAGATGTAATGATCCTTCCAGTAGAGGTCTTGATGTGCCAAGGCCACAACCATCTCCAAAACCTCGGTCTTATACTACACGGCTTTGATTTCTACGGAGTTTTTCGATAAACATCCATGCGAGCTTCCCTCGCCTGAATATGACCCAAAACCATCACCAACATGCCACTCTAGACCTGAGGGATGTTCATGTGGGACGGGGGGATGCTGGCCAACGTTGGCGACCACTGCCGATCATTTTGAAAATTATGCGACAATTGTAGTACAAAGAGTTCCTCATCATAAAACACGAACTCCTGAACTGCGTGCCGCGAAAGTAAAAGTTTGGCTCTGACCATCCTCTTCTTCGTTGTAGCCTCCGTTACATCGAGAATCTTGCGTTTCTTGGTTGAAATGTATTCCTGGCCCTTCGTCATGATGATTTGGGCTGTCCCAATCGGCACATCAGGACAGTAGCGATCTTCCGGATTGAGCGGGTCCATTTTCAACGAAATCGCTCCCTCATCACCTTGAGAGCTCCTGACGTCCTTGCCAAGCGCGGCCACTCGGATCTAGAACGGCGCAAGGTCGAGCCCATCTCCCGGTACCGACAGAAAGTGGTATAGATGACATTTCGTTTCAAACCATCGGATTTCGACCATCGGAATAAGTCACCTGGTAGCTAATCTCACACAATACAAATTACTACGGCGTAGCAGTATTCATTATTCGTTCGCGGCAAATAAAAATCAAATGACAGCAAGTTTAAACTATGCCCGTTGGATACCTATTTAATATGTGAGGCTAAAACTGATACCAGTATCACAAAACAGAAAGCATATGAAGCGCCCCTATAACACGATTAAAAGTTGTATTCGAACTTTATATACACCCTGTAAAATTTGCGTGTTTGACATACAAAATAGCTTTATTTATACACGTCATTTTACCGCCATCCTTCTAGAATAGTGATTATGCCTTAAACATCTCCTAATCAGAGGGATCGCCATTACCGTTGTTTATTTCGTACATCTCTTACTACGATACTATTTATTTCTTAGTTTTCTATGCATACAATGTAAGCTTGTCATTTAAGTAATCGACGTTCGTGACTGAAACAATAAGTAGCGAATGAAATAGCCTGCGGGGAAGTTTGTAGTAAACGTAGAACAAATGTGATGATTAGGTTTATTTGACTTTTTTCATTTTCATTACATAACGATATCACTTGAAATTGATAGCTGAAACGTAAGCTGAGATACTCATATCGGTACAGCGTTCGTAGTTCGGCTTTTCAGCGAAAGTTGTAAAAGTTATAACGCTCTGTGAAAAGGTTTCGAAACGATATCACAGCAATTGCCGTAAGAAGTCATTTGAGGGCAGCATGGCTGAATGGGAAAGATTTTACATCACTTCAGTTAGGTGAGATTGTTAAAAGTGAAATGGTTTTATTGCAACTTCATCGATATTGTGTTAACCTAATTGTGTTTACGACTAGTTTCGTTGTACAACTTTGATGGAAATAACTTTTTCGAAAAAGAGTTTGATATAGAAAATTAAACTTAAACGTTCAATTTTTATCATTTACCATTGTAAGCTTAATCAACTTTTGAGGCTTACTTTTAAAATTTATTATGTAGCCAACATGTTTATGTTAGCTGTGTGTTTGATCAATATGTTGTGGTAAATTTTAACATTTGTGATACACAACATTCCTAAGGTCATATATTGATTAGAGCTCTAGAGCAATATCAATGTAATAAACATTTAAGACACGCGTGAGTTGGAACTTTTGCAAAAAATGATATAATATGTGACCACCCGTAACTAGCGTTTAACGGTCGAATTGAACCAAGTTTTAAAGCTTGCCGAAAGAGAGCGTAGCTATCGGAGAAGCTTATGAAGCTTTGGAGACCCATCAAAGAGCAAGTGCGAAGGTTTGAAAAATGGTTTTAACGAAATGCTGTTTACAAAGGATTGGAAATTAAAAACTCTTGTAGGAATTGTGATATTTTGAATGTTTTTAAAAAACAAGGAGATATTCAGAATTTGATGATACATTTGATATCTTATTTTATTTTAAATAATAATGACTTATGACTATCGAAAATATTTTATTTTCACATAAAAACCGAAACATATTATTGCAGTACCTCAATTGTGGAACTTTTTAACAACCCGCGAATTTGTTATATCTACTGCTTTTTTTTAATTTCAACCGTCAATGCAATAGAACCCACTGTCAATCTTTTCCAATCGTTTAAGGTTAAAATTAAACCTAGCAGTCTCGGTTACACTGGATTGCGACAATATACTGGTCACCTTCGATTCCAGCTCTTCTGGAGTACAGTCCTTCAAAATTGGCTCTAACATGTCATTAGCTTGCGAATAGTGTCCATTTATCACCGCTAGATGCAGAAGATTTCGTCCAGCCGCATCTCTTGACGTTATACAATCGATCGGATCCTTCTCCATCATGTGCGTGAATAGTTTACGGCGTGTCTCTAATTCATATTGAATCTTTTGATACTTTTTCTCAATGGTGCTTTGCTCCATTAGACAGTAGTGGAAGGCACTCCAGCGATTGATCGTATCAGCTTGGTGTAAGGGAAACATCTCTTTGTCTATCAAATACTGTACTATGCGAAAGCAGTTGTTTTCTAATGCAATGTGCAGTAAAGTTTTCCCGTTTGGATCGGTTCGGGACGGATCATCCATTGCGTCAATGAGATTAATCAAATTGTCCTCACATTCCCAATGCACAGCGACATCCTTCAGTTTGCTTTCTTCCATGCTTTTTACTATGAAGGGGTACGTGAATCTATTTATATCCATTCTGGCAACCTTCATCAACAATAGAGCTGCATGAATATTGGTATTTTTGAACGACTTTCGTAGAAGGTTTAGAATTTCCGTATCGATTGCTGGTGGATTGAACATTTCTTCTTGTTCAACGAAATTGTACGCATAACTGAATGACTTGTACAAGCGACCCACATGATCATCCTGATCGTTTGGAGGACTTTCCACGTACTCTAGATTTTTTCTACTACAGTATAGTTTAAAAAGAGTATTGAATAACACATTCGAGGAGTGAACAACACTTACTTCCATTACGCTGTAGAGCCGTACATCGTCAATTGCAGTCGGAACATCACAATTACACTCGCAGATGAGAAAGTCTATCACCTGGGTAGAGTTACTAGCAAATGCTTGTAAAATGAGTGGACCAACATCCTTTTCTACCACCTTATCGAGCCCTCCAGCACGGTGAACCAGAGCTTGAAACATCGGCCTATCGTTAGTGCTAACATAATACTCCAGAGGAGTCAATTTGGTGCCACCTTGGTCGACAATGGGACAGTGAAGGTCTATCTTTTTGTCAATTAAATAATCGGCTACTCTCCTTCGTAGCTCGGTTTGGAACTCACCCAGCGCCTCTTTTAAAGTTATATGTCGATCCGTTTTTTGACTAAGAAATTTACCGTATTCATATGTTTTATGAAGTATTGTTGAGAGATCATGGCTAAGAATTACGTCAATCAATTGGTTTGTATTAATAGTGCCTCCAAATGTTAGTAAATCGCAGCATACAATTTCTTTGAACTGGATCATTGCATAATCTAATGGAGTCCATAGCAAAAGAGTATCTTTAGAATTAACGCAAGATTTAAACGTTTCAAACAATTTTGGAATATGTTTCCATGTTCGACAATAACTGCCCCATGCTTCGTTATACCTATGACATGCTTGAAGGTGTAGAGTGGTTCTTCCTCCAGCATCCCTTTCGTATAAAATACTTGGATCACGTTTCAACATATCTTCAACGGGTGGTTGTTGAAAACTTCCAAGAACTGCTAGATGGACAGGCTTCCTTCCAGATTCTTTTATAAGCATTCTATCGAAAAAATTCCTTATTTCTCGCCTGTTCAGTACCCAAAAGTAGAAAGATTTCAGAAATGTTGTCACCTTCGCCTTATTTCGGTACAACCATAGAGCCGCAAAGTAGTCCGCAAAGGTTCGATGTACGAAGATTGGTCGATCGTCCACAACCGCTTCGATGATGCCGGAGTTTTCATCCCCGTTTTTATTTCGTCCATGCACTCCATCGCTAGCTCATCGTCTACTTGCAGTCGTGTACGCTCTTCAGGATCAAACAACTCGTAGAGCGCCAAAAGTGAGTGCGTTCCGAGCTTGTATTTTTTCAGCATCTCTCTGCTCGAGATTGCACCAGAGATGTTGGAAGCAGCCTCAGGCAGTTGAATCTTCTCAACATTAGCTTTAAAGATTTTGTTAGTAACGAATGTTTCGATCAAGTTCAGCTCTTCGAATGTGGTCTCAAGCGAGTCAAAAAAGGCGTAGTCGATTGTACCACCTACGAAATCGACATTTGTGGCGATCAAAGGCTCGAGAACGTCCAGTGCCATGCGAATGAACAGAGGAACTTGGCTGAATGTTCCTAGATGATATTTAAGCGTGCACGCTAGACCTTCCAGCAAACACTTCACATTGTCGTTCTTGAGGTATTGCTTGAATCTACTTTTCATGAACAGGTGTACTGTTTCCACGATATTATCGTCGGAAAATGGGCTGAGCTCATAAAATGCAACATTTGTGAACAGTTCTCTGAACTCCTCGCGCAGCATGTAGGGTCGGCTGGTGATGAATATGTTACGAATTCCATCGAATCTTTCAAATCGCGACAGAAGATTGTACACCACCGCCTTGTAGTGTGGAACCAGTTCGTCGAAACCGTCAAACAGGATAACAAGTGTTTGCTGGTTGAAGTGATGGACGAACAATCTTAATGTCATGAGTTGCAGTGGGGTCAAATCAACCGGATTTAATGTTTCTTCGCGAACAATAAGCTTCCCTTCCGAAATCTCCATAAGGCTGGCACACTTGTCCGCAAGTTCTCGGTCTTGATCGGTTTCTTCGATCTTCCTGTGATTGATGTTGCGTACAAACAGAGCCAAATAAATCATTCGGTACAGGATCTTTAGTGCACGAGTATCGTCCATAGGATTACTTGGTCCTTCCTTTGATAGTCGTTTGAAGTCGGTGGAGTAGTCAATCGAGTTGAATCTGATCACCCACCATTTTGTTTGTGTTCTTTGCAAATAGTGTCCATACCAACTGAGAAACGTAGTTTTTCCAAAACCAGCCTCATCCAGGAAGATGTGTACTTTCGAATCACTGGCGTATGTGTGTTTTTCTTCATGATGGAGACGGAGTGACGGAGCGCTCTTTTCTTCGCTATCAAAGAATTGATCAATATTGCTGATGTCTCTTTCAAACAAAAGAAAGCAATTCAAAAAATCATTCCAATTGGATTTTCCACCTTTTTTTAAATCATCAATTAAAACTCCGCCATTAAGCTCTCCGGGGTACTTTGGTGTGGTATTGTCCGAAGATGGTTCCTTAATTTGAAAATCTCGCTCGACATACCAACCTTTAATGCGTTTGTAATGCTCGCCAATCAAACTGTACTGCAGCAGTGTTTGATTGTTTCCTTCCATTAGGTCTAACAGTGTGCTTATATCGTCGTGGAGATGCATAACAGATTTAACTAATGTATGAGTCCCGAATATAGTCATTTCATCATATTCCGGGAGCATTTGGTCCAGTGAGCCTTCAACAAAATCCTCTAGAGTCAGCGTACTCGTTGCCCTTACTTCTGTATCAGAGGTTTTAATTTGTGCAGTGAGTATAACTTTCTTCACTACACCCCGAACGTTCGGTTCGTGGCTTTGGAATGTGGTGATTAATTCTTGTTCAACCTGTCCTACAACACCTTTATCACATTCAATTATTAAAAATAACGGAGTATCAACCAATCTTAAAACATTCCACAATGCATTTTTCAATTCTTCGCGTCTCATAGCTTCGATGAATATAAACTCCTGTACATGATGCTTTTTAAAATATAGTTTCAATGTTTCTAAAACAATCGAAGAAGCAATCCTAGTTTCATAAAATGAATAGAATGTGAAATTTAAATCTTCGTTCGAACAAAGATAATTATACAATGGTGTGCTCTGCAACCACTCATCCTTAATGCAACCTTTGAACATGTTTAGTGTGTTGACGTACACATCACTGAGGTGCTTTAGTTTAAGGTGTTGCAGATGCAGATTACACTTCTGTAAAACCTTGTCCACAGCTTCTTCCTTCAGGGTGGCTGGTAGATCGCTTTTCTGTGCAATCCAATTCTGAATTATGTCATGTAAATAATTAAACGCTGTATCTACCTCTGCTCTGCCAAGTTGCTCGCTCGCCTTTCCAAAAATGTCTGCATGAAGCAAAACGCCCTTTATCCCTGTTGGAAGCTCATCTGCGTTGGTTGCGATTATGAAATGTTTGAAAAACATCCAAATATCTTCATCTGATATGACATCGTCTGGGAAATTCGAACAAACTTCATCTGCTTGTGATGAATCTTTTTTCTTAGCTTTACTCTTTACCTTTATACCTTTAGCTCTCACGTCATCCCAAACTCCACCTTGGATTCCTGAATTCATTTTGTACGCATCTTCGAACTTTTTTCTAAACTGTGTTTCATTCGGTGTAAGTTCAGTGCTATTGATGAAACGTTCTTGCACCTCATGAGTGTTTTTCTCTCTTTTCGTTCCAACTAGGCTACTTAATGCCTTGTTATACTTGCTCACCGGAGCAACATCCGGTCGTTGTGAGTTATTCGCGGCGAGATCGAGTTCTTTTCCGTTGTAAATAATATCCACCAGCAAATTAACCAGATTATAGCTGTCCGAACATCCTTTCAACAGTTTTGTTATTAAGTCATATTTGTTGCTTGACTCAATCTTTGCACGATTAAACTGATAGCAGTTAGCACTAAGAGGACTAAAAATATCACACGCTTCCGGAAGGTTAAATTTCACCATTAAATCTTTAACCTTGCCTTCAAGATCCACATTAGTGCACAAAACTAACCATTCTCCGTCCAGGTTGTTGTTCACACGTTGTTTTTTAGTTCAAGGAAGGAAATGAAGTATTTGGTTATAGAGAAGGCTCCTTTCGTATCCTTTCCAAAGAGTTCATCCCAAGATACTTCCTCTCCACTCATTCTATTTTTCGCTTGAATGCACAGTCTATTTGGAACTCCTTTGAAGGTGTTAGAGAATATGACGTCGTCGAACTTTCCTGCATCCTGATCTTCCGCAGAAACGTTGCATTTGAAATTGACATCCTGTCTCATCAAAATACCTGCTTTTACTACGGTCTGGAGTGTGAGCAGTAGTTGGTATTCGTTTCCTCGTAAAGAGCCCAACATTGCCTTGTTCTGTTGAGGCTCAGTGCGAGGTGCTGGATTTCCCGCCATTCTGGTTCAAATAAACTTTGTACGGTGGTTATCAACGAAATCTGAAAGAAAGTAGTATATAAGAAATCATTCTTCGCCATGCTTTGCACACATCTCAACAGTACCTTTCACAATTTTACACAACACGATCCATCAGTTTTAACTGGATTTGCTCGTTGGATTTGACTGAGTTTACTTCACCTATGGAAATAAGTTAGAGGAAAATCAATAACCACAAACAACGATATGTGTATTTTTAATCAATTTGGATTACGTTAAAATGCCGAACCGGTTGATTGTGTTTCTGACAACTTTGATTATTTTTTTACCTTCAGCTTAGAAGTTGCTCATAATTATTATACTCATGATCATGACGATGTATCTCGGTTGTGTATATGTATGGGTGATTCGAGCACAGTTCACAATCCTTGCAAGGAATTCACGAATTCGAAGAAAATAAGATTTCACTGCTTGGTTGTTTCGCGAACTTTGTACAAGAGTCGTTTATTCCGGCTGATTCGGTATTCGGAGGTTTTTGGTAATCCACATATCTGATTTTACACGATAGCACTCATGATTTTGGTCACTCGCAACGTTTGACCGGTTTCTTAGATTGTGTAACTTTTTTCGTACCCCGATTCGTATCGCCTGAAAGCACCTACTAACTTCAAGCGTGCGGCTTCGTTCGTATCTGCTAGCTTCGATTGTTATTCATTCACCGTACTTTGTTGCTGGAAACGTATCTTGTTTGCATAGAATTCACATTAAGAGGCGAACAAGAACAAGTTGTCAAAGAACCGATCCAAGAAGAATCGATGTTGATCATTTTGTGGCGATCCGGATTGTCTTATATTAAGCACGCATCGAGAGCTACACTTCTTTTTATTTTTATAAAGTTACTGATCAGTGGAATCTAGAGAATCGGACGCATATAAAACTCAAATCTTATCGCTTAGTTTTTTTCCTCTTCACTTTCGCGACACCACCACCTCACGTTCCTTAAGTTTCACTTTTTATTCAATGCGATAATGGCTTCGGGAGGCTAATCTGTGTGTCAGACTTCTTTCGTCTGTTGCTCGCCACTGCTTCGTCGAAGGTGCTGGCTGCCTGCTTTATAGATGTCGGAGCGATCGAATTCCGATCCGATCCACCCCGATCGTACTATGTCTAGTATGTTAAATTTTCATTTTCCCACATCGGCACGAAGCTATTCTCAATATGTTATTTGTTATTTTATGGTGGAATTCGATGGACCGCAATTGGCAAATCGTTAAACAGCAACTCACATCACATTTCGCGAAAACAATTTAACACGTTGAGTGCCAACCACACGGTTTTAGCACACTTTTTTAGTACAATCTTTTTTTATTAAATTTGAATATAACATTAATTTGAAAGACGGTTTTCTAAGACCAAGTAAGGACTTCACGAAGAATGAGTTTTTAACACTACCGTAGTTTTAAAGTTGCATTTTCTTATATTAATGGGGCAAAAACTTTTTAGAACTAATGACAGCTGTTTATCAGAAATGATAGCCATGGCAGTCAACGTGTTAAGAACGTGACTCGTGAAATGTTCGGTTCATCACGATCACAAACGGCAACAAGTTCACAACACATAACAAGAAACGTATCAGCGGAACCAAAGAGGGTGCGGCTATCCGCTACGTCTAGCTTACGGTCTAGCATTGAATGTCCAGTTTTTAGACATACAGAATCAACAATATTTTGAAAAGTCAAAATTCATTTCGAGAAAAATACATGAGCGAGAGCACGTACTCTTAGGGACGGTGAATTTTAAAACACTTTCTTTTCAATCTGTTTATTTTACCTTGAACAAACTAAACACGTGGCCAAGTTTGGATTAAGTATGTACAAGGCAAATTTAGTTTTCGTTTAAACGATGTAATACTTACCTCGATGTTGAACCTCTACTAATGTGTACTCCTTCGCCCTGCTGGTTGTTACTTTTGGTTTTCCTCAGTACTCAATGCTTTTGATTAATTCTGTTTCCACTTTTCCACACACTAAACCAATTATGAAATCAAATAGTTAGCACATTAAAGATGAAAGCGACCAAGCGATTTGCGATACGCCTCAATCCTGAAGCATTTGAGTATCGACTGTCGCCTTACGGCGTGCAAAAATGCGTCTCATGCCGTGCAAGATATGATGACATCAACCTGATCCCCGGGTCTGGATTCTTATCTTATCAAACTGAGTTGGGGAGTATCAGTTTTCCTTATCAGATTTCAATCCCACGTGTGCTGAATGTAAGTTTGCGCACAACATTGCATCAAGACTCTTTTGTTCGATTTTTTGCTGAAATTCGTTGACTCTCGATTGAGTTCAGTGGTTTGAGAATTTCGAATTCGAAGCAGTCGTTGAAGAACTATGTTGTTTGCCGTAACTTTTATAAAGGAAAGTAATACAAGATATCCCTTGTTCACTTATACTTGTCAATGTATGAGTTGGCCAGAAATTGGAATTTTGATTCTGTACCTGAGTGAATAATTTGATGCCAAAGTGGTTACCATTCGAATGTCGAATACCAATTAGTACATACAATAAGGGCAAACAAACGCTATAAAATTGCGCAAAATGTTGTTCCACGATTAGCGGTTGGACGATGGCACTTTTTGGCAATCCCACGGGCACAATATCCGGAAATAAGCATTTGCTATGCTGCCCGGAATGATCGGTTTTATTTTCAAGTGTTTTTCCATCGGTATTTGTGCGATTGGCTCAAATCAGGATGGAAAAGTAATTGCAGGAAATGCAACAGCACTGAGGATGGATTGTTTGACAGGGGTTTGAGAAAACTACGGAAAACGCCATCTTCCACCAAGCGCGCCAGAGCTTGAGGCCGTGCGCTGGAATTTGGCTGAGTGTTGATCCGAGCAAAAGTTTTTCGACGGTAATAATAACGGCCGTGTTCAGGATCGATGGATAGAAGAATGGTGGAGAGTGAGGGGTACTTTTGCAATCGGCACGCAGAGAAAACTGTCAAGAAAAATCAAATAGTTTGATGATTATTTTCTAATTGAATATACTTCTCCGGTCGGTGAGTTCGCAGCAAACCCACTTCAGACATTTCGTAAAAGAAACCTCTATGACGTGAGATGCTGGAAAGTATTTTAATTACAATCTTTACCGTTTCAACCGAAAGCGGTAAAAATATTGTATATATTTGTGAATATATAAATATTTGTGAAAACTCTTTTTCCGTAAATAAGACAAGAAAATCTCAACCAAGAGTTTGATATTTAGAAGTTTTCATTTGTTCACCGTGAAAAAGCTATCAAAAGCTTATAAAATTAGTGGACCAACATTCTTTTCTATCATCTTATCGGACCCTCCAGAACGGTGAATTACAGCGTGGAACATAGGCCTATCGTTAGTGCTAACGTAATGCTCAGAATCTGGAAGGACTATCTGGCTATTTCTCAGAATCTGGAAGGACAGAGGCTCTAATCAATTTTTCATCACCATTTATCATCAATTGAGAAACAATATTTCATTTTTTGTAGGGCCAAATTTGACTTTTTGAGATTTATCCCGGCTTCCCTCCATCGTGCAACCATCGTTTGGAGTTTGTGTATAAGTCTAAACATAAAAGGGGGGTCCTATCCTTTACCAGGTCACGCCTTTCCAAAACAGTTTGCGGTTCAGCCGAAAGAGGTTTTGTAACAAACTATCCACACAGTCAGTAGATGTCCTTATTATCGTGCGAGGTACGTCAAGTGTTGATGAGGTTGTTACAGTGCAATTTTCATAACGAACCGAACCATTGTTGCGCGTTGGCGATGCAACGCAAATGATTGTCCACCTGTTCTATCTTATGGGCAATCTTTTTCATGGTGTAAAAATGCACAAGGCTTTGCTGCAAGTATTATTTTTCCACATTACACTTCCGTTGAATAGGGCACAACAAGTTGGTCCCAAGCTTTCCCCGTATGTTGCACAATATGGTTGACGAGCAATCTGATTTTAGATCTGGGGACTCTTATATTCTGTGTTATACGGAGCACTTACAAGAAATGCTTCAATTAGTTAAAGTGGACATAATAAACATGAGTTGACAACACGCCAGCTGTTTCAATTTTGATAATTGAAAATAATTCGATAAAACCGTGGAAACTAGTAAAAACTTGTCAGAAATATAATAGTAGATTTGTTTGCTTAAAAACAGTTTTAATTTTTAAGAACAGTTTCAAGCAGAAGTATATCCTTTGAATTTGAGGTGATACCGCGAGAAAATAGATAAATATATTCTGTAAAAATATTTGCGTGCGCTGGCAATTTTATTGCATGTTTCTTTTTGAAGACATGTTCTTATTATACGTAGGTTTTTTGTTTTTGATAGATCATGCCGTTTTAGTAACATCATTTCTAAAAAGATGTTCTCTTCTAGGTGGCTGTGTGTGTGAGCTAAATTGTCCTTAACTAAGGTTTGAATTTTTCAAATATTTAATATAACCTTTCTAAACCCTGATGTAAGCCCGGTTGACGGTGTCCTTTCGAAGGCTGTAGCAGTCAAAGCGTGCCAGCCTAATATTGAACCCTATATCAGCTCACGCTATTCGATCGCCGCCCGTCCGGCGGTGGTTGTCCCTTTTTCAGCTGCAATTGTAATTTCCCAATTTACCCCTCCTACCCTCCGGTGGGTTCTAGGATTTCCCCGGGTTTTTTTTCCTTACAATGTTCCTCCCCGCACCAAACTGGACCGGAATCGAATGGAAACGTTCAAATATTTGCACATTCCTGTCACGAACCGGGCCCAATCGTTATCGAAACCAACGGAAAGGGATCCAATCGGCAGGAAGCGGCCCCTCTTCCCCATCATCAGTATACAGGTGGGTTTCTCCGCACGTTCCGCTCGCGAGTTCTACGAGGACGAGGATTAAATGCCAGGCCGGTTGGTTTAAAAATGAAATGCAAACAGCAAACAAGCAAATTTTCGCCAACCGCTAACCGGTTTTCGGACCGTGCGGTTCGGTACGGATCAGCTACGAAGTGCCGACCGATTGTAACGCTTTTCCTGTGGTTGGTTCAAAATTTGCTCGACTCAAATGGAAAGCTTTCGCATGTCAAGCTCCGTCCGTAGACAAAAAAGGTGGAAAATAGATAGACGCGAGAAGCTAGTGGTGGAAATTGATACAAAGAAGCTGAAAAAAGGGACTATGGGGGGTCGAACAAAAACCGATGTTGGAATTAATTTTCAACCTGCCCTTAAATGAAAGGATCTTTTTGTCTGGATCTGGTTCAACCGGTAGCAAAGGATGGGTTAGAATTGATGAATACGTGAATGAAAGAATGCGCCGGATAAACCAGTAATCAACGTTAGATAGTTTGCCTTTTTTCATGTTTGGTGTATGCAAGTTTTTTGTTTTGTAAAAGCACAACAATGTGAAAAATTGTTGCATGAACCACTATTTCTAGTAATCCCTGGTATGATTGAATTTTGTTTGCAAACAATTTTGATTTTAATTATATTTAATAAATCATTTACAATATTATGTGCGAAGTGCATTTTCTGTGGTTTATTTTTATTTGTTTCCATCCATCAAAGACAATCCTCTGTAACTTTTTGAAATTAGAAATAATGCATTGTGCTGAGTCATTCATTCATTCGTTTTAAATCCTCCTCGAAACGGCCCGTAGCAATAAAGTGCCTTTTTCTCATCATTATCGTATATCATCCCTGGTGCCGGGCAGGGCTAAAAATGTACTCCCACTTAAGCTTAACAGGAGTATTCTTCCTAATTTTTGGCGTTAAACTTGATTCAGTAATTTATTGCAGCAGCTGGTCGGGGTCAGAATCTAAGATTGTGTTGTTCTTCTTTTCGTCGCCTCGTGAACTCTGCTTGGTCAGCCACCTTTCCGTCCGTTTCAGGCCACCGAAACCGGAAACATTATCTCGAAAATATGCTCCTTGCCATAATTTCCTTCCTGCATGCGGTCAGTGTCGATAAGCGTACCCGTCGAAAATAAATGGACTTTTCATGCTCCTCTCGTGAGGCTGTGGTACTTTTTCTTTTACTCTCTGTATCTCGCTAAAGCGTTGCTGTCTTATTATCCTGGGATATGCGTTCAGGTTTTCCTCGTGCCGCTCGGTTTAGTAAATACGGGAGGCAGCTCGTTTTAGGTTAATTCATTAATCTCTTCATTTTTCAACTTTATACTTTGGTTGGCTGTGGTTTAGGATGCTGTGGGAGGGAAACACAACACCGTCCGGGCTGTGGTAAAGTGGGTAGGAAAGTTTCTCCGAGACGTGAAGTGGAGATTATAAAAATAGATATTGTCCCAGGAACGACATGAAAAGGAGGAAGCCTTTTGTTGCATCAACTCCTGCAAAGGACAGATTGAGGAGGGTTATGTTTCAAATAAAAATTAACTAACACATCATAGTATGAATCAATTTTGATTGGGTTTTGAAGTGGCTAGCATGATATTCCGAAATCACTATTATAGGGACACATTTTGTTTTACAACTTTCGCAAATTTCTAAATCGAAATTCTAAATTTTTTGGAGAACTCGAATAATTTTTTAGAGTTCTAGTTTTACTTGTTCCCATTGTGTGCCTAATAAATCTCGTTGTTTATGACATTTCTACCGATTTCGCGGAGCTCTTGCCATACGAATAAATAATAATGGCTTCATAAACCGTCCACGTTTGCGTGCATATTTCATCCACCGCTAGCAGTATTCGACGTGTGATTTTATTTCCGGTTTAGTTTCTCTCGTCGAACGGAGCCTCAACTCGTTTGGGGGAAAGAGGTTGTGCTGAAAATAGTACAAGCGCTAGTTGGTGAAATGAAAGAATCGGCGAAAAAGGTTTATGGTGCACGGACCAAGGATAGTTTATGGGGAAACTATTTTCGGAACATTCGGGCTAATAGGACGTCATAACAAACAGCAATTAAGACAATCGTCTTAGCTGTGCATAATTGATGCACTCTACTTACGGCAAAGCGGTCGAAGGTAAAAGCACGGATGTTGTACCTTATCTTCGGTCGCAACGTCGGTGGTCATATGAAGTACCCTTTTCAAAACCATTATCTACACACAACTGTTAATGGAATGGGAAACAGAAAAACTTTTAACCTTTTTTTTGCACGCTGTGAAGTGAAGTGCTGTTAAAACGGTTTCCAAGTAAAAATACCACATGAATAAATTAATGAAAAGTTGAATGGCTGTGTTGGGTTCAGAGTTAATTAGTGCCGAATTGGTAAATAGTTTCGGATACAGGATGCTAGGTGCTAGGGATTATTTATTATTATCATGCGGTTTGTTGTGTAAAGTATGGTAAATTAGCTTTTTATTTTTATATATTCATGATACATTTCCATTTCGGTACAAAACTTTGCTTTCCATTTTTCATATTTTTATAACTAGATTTCGATGGATTTTGCCATTTGTATGTTTTCTTAAAACATTTTTTGGAATTGGTCCTGTAAATGTACATTTTCCAACGACAATGCTTACCTCTATCCGATCCCGCAACAAGATTACGTCAGGGTCAAGCGACTATCCTTTGGCAAAGAGAATCAGCCCGATCCGATCATCGTTTTAATACAATTGTCGTCCTAAGAGCCATGCTTTTTCTCAATTTTATTTTTATCAACATGGAAAATTGTGTTCAGTCGATAATCTAACTTGGCATAATGGAGCCGCCGAGATTCTATAATTGGTTTCTCTTCCCAGAACATAAGAGGTATAAGAATGGTTTGAAGTAAATGCTTTTAGCGTGGCTTTTATTATTTGGCATGCTTTTAAGAAGCTTTCTTGAAAGTAAGAAAATAATCGTTATTTATATTATACTCAGTGGATTTTTACATTTCATAGAATTATCTACTATTTTTGTGGCTATCAAGATTTTGTCCAATGTTCTTATTGTGTGTTGAAAATGTCTTCACTAAGATTCGTCTTCCACGCTGCCAGAAATTTCTAATTAAAACCAACGAAGGCTCCTTTATCAAGTGGATGGGAAGATGGGTCCATCCCGCCCCAACGGCAGGACATGCCAGAGATTTAGGAATTCTAATGAACATCGTCTTCATCCATCTCCGAAATGACTACGGAACTCCGACGAGGATGATTGCACCGTTCGATGGTCGTCGAAGCGAAATGAATACAAAGCGAATGATAATCGGCATTTTCCCATCGGCTTGCGGGGTTGGGTCCGGGGGGGAAAGCTGGCCCACTTATGATACCCGCCGGTCGGTTTGCCGTACGGCGCACGGGATCGTCCGGAATTCTTCTGTGCGACCATAAATTATCTTAATAAATCGTTTTTGGGGCGAATAACGTGTTATGTTCCGTGGGTTCGCTCGGAGGGAGGGAGAGTTTCCCGCGGGTGGTTGAGGACGCGTCATTGCGACGGGGTGGTGATAACTGGGGTGATTTGGGCGAAGGCTTCAACGATGGCATCGGATGACGACGAGCGTTTGCTTTTTGTGTCCCTCCCTCTAATTCGCCACCGAACATGACACTCGCTCCGGAGCACTTGCCGTTCGGCAAGTTTTTGCGAATTAAATTTGCGTTGGAGTTGGAGGACTTCGCCGCTCACGGACGGTTTCGGGTGCGACCGGAGTCTTGGATTGATGTAAGTGGGTCCATTTTTCTCGGGGAATTAGGACTCACGAGAGCGGCGCGCTACCAGAAAGGTGGAAATCCGGAAATCAGTTGCACTGCCTCACCATATTCCGGGGTTTGCGGTGGTGGAAGGATCCTAGCGAGGTTTTGGGTCGTTTGCTCGTCGAGGGTGCACAAGTTGTAAGACATCATCGCACAATATATATGGCCCAATTATGGAAATGAGCCTTGGCGAGATGGTGATGGCGATATTTGAGACGCCGACCGAACGCAAGCAATGAAGGCGTGGTACTGGTGCCATGGAGTAATATTACAATTAAAAGTTTGTATGTCGGGCGTAAATTTCGACATGCCGAGCTAGAAAGTCGGTGAAAAAACATAGTATCATGAGCCAATATTTTCTCAACGGAGTGTTAAATAGAATGTTTGAATATATTGCGTATGGCATGGATTTTGGTTACAGAATTTTAATGAAGGCAGCTTATAGTACTTTGTAAAATAGATGTAGTATCCCTTTCTTGATAAATTGGATTTGTACGTGTATTAGCTGGAACTTTGATCAACGCTTTGTAAATGATCCTGCAAGTTATACAATTATCTTATGTAATATTTTACCTCATTGTTTTATTACCGGTATTGTACCAAATTATTCTAAAACTTTTTCGAAGTTGAAAGCATGTTTTGGATATTTACCAATTTTTCTAAAAGTTATTCAAATTTAAAAACATTTAAACATTGTTTTACTGTTGTCATATTATTTAATGTTCTGAGAAAAACATTTTAAAGCTCTGGTAAACTTCTCAGTCTCCGGTGCATTTATCTGGAGCTTAGTTTCTCTAAAAAGCAACTCTAAATGTTTGTATGTCGGGCGTAAATTTCGACATACCGAGGCATAAAGTTGGTGAAAAAACATAATAAATAGCCAATAAAAAAAAATCTTTAACGGAGTGTTAAATAGAATGTTTGAATATATTGCGTATGGCATGGATTTTGGTTACAGAATTTTAATGAAGGCAGCTTAAAGTACTTTGTAAAAATAGATGTAGTACCCCTTTCTTAATAAATTGGATTTGAACGTGTATTTGTTAGAAGTTCGCATCTAGTTTGTAAATCATACTACAACTTGTACAATTATCGTATATAATATTTCACTGTATTGTTTCACTGCCAGTATTGTTCCCAATTTTTCTAAATTATAATTTAGGGGTACTACATACTCCTTTCTTGATAAATTGGATTTGAACGTGTATTAGTTGTAAGTTTGTATCCGCTTTTTAAATGATCCTACAAGTTATACAATTATCTTATGTAATATTTAACTTCGTTGTTTTATTGCTAGTATTTTTACTAATTTTCCTAGAAGTTATTAGAATTTTTAGGCATTTTTTTAAATTTTCTCCAGATTTTTCTTAAAGTTATTCGAATAAAAACACATTTAAACATTTTTTACTGTTGTCTATTTACTTAATGCTCTGAGAAAAACATTTTAAAGCTCTGGTGAACCTCTCAATCTCCGGTGTATTTATTTGCATTGCTGTAAAAGGCAACTCTATAGCTGATGCTCCAGTCATTCACTATCCAACTAAATTACAGAAGTTTTTATATAAGTTAGGCTTCGATAGGAAATGGGCTAGATATAAACATGTAATCTTCACAATCAATGTTGTCGGATCACCCTAACAAACATTTGTATTTACACAACTAGAAAACTAATTTCCCCTAAAGGCATTTGGGATGCAAGTTTGACGAGAAGGACCCACTTTCTCATTAACTCACCACTTCCGACGTGTTGTTTGTTGCACCAACTTTAATGGGTCATCATTCCATGATGGGAATGGGCCAGCGAGAATGCAACCGTGCATGCATCGCCTAAGTCGCTCTCCGCTCCGATAGGTAACAAATGGAAGGACGCTCAATCGCGACACACAATGACAGCGGAGCTCCTGGAGTCTTTAAACCGACGACACGGGCCTCAGACACGAGCGGAAAACGTCTAACGAATGTGCCAACAGTCTTTTACTCGCGGTACGGATGCTTCGTCACTTTCATGCTCGTCGCTCGTCCTTAGCGTCCTTGCAAGACGGATTTATGACAGCTAATGGTTCTTGGCCCGGTCTTTAGCGACACACCGCGCGCTTCGAGACAGAGGGAAGCCAACGTGGGGAAGGTGGGAAGGCATGGGCCACGAAAACATCTTCCCACCAGCGCCCCCGCGTTCGCTCGTGTCGGGTAAAGTTTTTCGCTTAGTTGGAAGAAATCATTTTTCATTCTTATCACATTGGCCCACGGTTGGAGTCGGCGCTTCCTTTCCCACCCGGTAGACATAATGCCCTGAGGGGTGGGGGGAGGTTCCAGAGCGGGGCCAGCCCTCGTAGCGGTGGCATATGTCGGATATGGTCATTGTCGGTCGACGTGCAAATCTGCCTCGCATGTGTTCAAAACTGCACTATGGGACGGATTATGAGAAACATGTTGCGATAATGGAGCGTTTTCAAGGATGATTAGGAAAATTCTGTGTGCGTGGTACATGACACTGCGGTTTCGGATTAGACTTATAACAGTAGAGACAATTTCGCAGACTAAAACATGTATTTTCTTATTTTAAACGCAATTTAAACGACGTGTAACAAACCTATTTGTAACAAAAATATTATTTTTCATTTTAAATATCATATTTTTTTCAAAGAATGTCCTCGCTGCTAAAGCTCATAACCCAAGGAGCAAAGCACGTCCTCTGCAATTGCGCAATGGTGCGTATAACGTCCCGAAGGGTGAGGTGCCTGTAGGAAGTTGGAGCTGGCAGGAACACTTCATCAGCAGCTGTAGCAGGACGCATGGCGTAAGTAATGAAACGTAGCGCATAAGGAAGCGCCTGACTCCTAAGGCTCCTTGCACCTCCTTTCCCCTCCTGGATCGACCACAACTACATGCAACGGGGTGCTACGCTGTGCTCCCACAAAAGAGTGGCAACGTGAGGTGAAGAATATGTTATCACTTGTTCACCTTGTAGTTTGTTCAGGATTTGCGCTCGTCCCGGGTGTCCCCTTCCCGGATGAAGACATCCCGAAATATGCCACGACGACGGTGCACACTGACGGCCCGATTGAGGTTTTGTTTGAATGGGACACGGGGGTGTTGCAGAGAGTTTGCAGATCCCGAAAAAAGGGAAGAAAAATCGCACACCTACACACTCATGAATCGTTCCCTGACTAAGACTATAAGAGATGTGAGAATGGAGGCTTGAACGCTGGAGGTGGTGGAGCTGCGACGGCTCAAGTCAGCATATGTAATGCTGTGATAATGATGTTGGAAAGGTGTTGCGGTTTGCAGATAAGCAGGTAATGAGCAGGAAATGGAAGTAACCCCGGATGTGTTGGGGACCGGGTCAGGGTGCTGGATTCTCACCGTCTCGGGTGGATTTTGTACGTGTGCAGCGAACCATGAAGCGAGAGAGTTTTATGAACTCCACCGTAGTACGAGTTACAAAGCGATGCATAAGACTATCAGCAGGCCCTTCGCTTATCAATGATGGTTTTAGCTTTCCGCACCGCAACGAGAGGATGCAAATGGGGAAACCTTAAGAGTGGGCAGGGAGAAAAAAATGATGTCGTTGACCGCTTAGCAAACAAAAAGTTTTTAGCTACATGTGGTAATTTTTGTTTGTTAAGTTTTAGTTTCAGTTTAAATGGTTGAAAAGCTTAGACGATCTGTTGTTTGTGGATAATCAGAACAATGAATAATCATGAAGAAACCCATGGTCTGTCAAATATTAAGCTATGTTATTTGATATATAAACCTAGATTTGATAAATACCGCTATCTTTAAGTCTAATGTCGCTAGCAGAACTCCAGTTTACTTACGCATAGTTTATATTTTAAATCTCGGCCGTTAAGCAAACATTTCTAACGAAAAGGCCACGGTATGCTTATTGCATACTTTCAGGGTTCGTACAAGTCGAGCAGTAGAATTATAAATTCGGGTAACGAATTGGAATTGCGTTTTGATTGAAACAAAATCTTCAAAAAATTGTTTTGATTTTCAATGGAAAAAGTTAGTTAAAGACAGTTTTCAGTTCACATTTGCGCCTGTGGAAAAACGAAACCTAAAAAGTCTGGTTTAAAATCATCAATTTAACTGCGCAGACAAGTTCTACTTCCCACACTAAGACACACCGTAAAGCATTTGTCACCATTTGCTATCAGATGAAGCATAAATTAGATGGACGCTTCTTCCCCTGACGACTGAACCGCCTTTCACTTTGATCTAGCAATATATCCGTTGATTATTTCTTAAAAGCTTACTCCAGGAACCGGGGAATCATCACAGTAAAGCGTGTAAAAGCGATGGAAACAATTTATTGTTCGTTCGATTGGACTTCCCGATGGACTGATAAAGGACTTTACAGAATGGTTGCAAAATACACACCAAAAAAGAAACATGGTGGATTTGGCACATACTTGCAGCACATCGAATTGTTCCTGGATCGGTTACTTGCACGACAAAATCAGAGACAATTTGTGAACGAAATCAAACTGCCATAAAAGCGCCCCAGCGCGCGATGAAGCGTAAGGAGCAGAGTTTTCACTATTTTATCGCACCATTGCAGTGGAGCAGCATGGTGCTGACAGAACTCTTCTTCTTTTAAGAGGACTTCTATCAGCTTCCATGTTTGATAGGATGGCAAACCAGAAAACTCGTACCGAGTGAGATCAATCGATAAACAGGAAGGTAAAAGAAACTTGTTTTCCGATTGGCAATAAAAGTGACTCTTCGTATGTGGTGTCGTGCTGAACGCATCCTGGCGAACGGAGCAATGATCTTGCATGACAGTGAAGAAGGAAAATCATCCCTTTAGCTTGATGGTGGGTTTCGGATTTTTCTAAAAACAAACGGAAGCTCTCGGTGAGCAGACCAACAAAGAAAACTCATCAACGTGATCAAGGTGATGGGGAGTTTGCTTTCATTGGCAATTTTCGTTGCCTTAATGATCGAAAAGAAGGCTTCACATGACCAAGTCTTGTACAAAAAAACCTCAGAAGTCAGTCCTAGTGCGTTCCAAACTACTGGTAATCCTTTATTTATAGGGCTATCAAATCTTTCCAGTGTAGAAAACTTTTTGACATTAATTCTGATTGCATTGGTTTTGCACGGAATGAAGTATATCGTTCCTGAAGTCATATTAAAGACGATAGCCTGTCGGATGTAAATAATTATGGCAGGAAGAAATATTATATCGATTATGTCTGATGTAGTGCGGGTGGATAACTGCACAGTTTTGATCATATCTTATTGTCTCATAAATCCGGTTTAATGAATTTGTCAGCATATGAAAGTAGTAGAAATGAAGTATAAAGGTAGGCGATAGGATAAGACAACAAATAGCGAATGATTTGTTCTAACTGAACTAAATATATAAGTTGAGAAATGGATACAGACGATATGAAGTGCACCACCAAGCGCCTCCATTAATAATGGCCGAATTTGGGGCAAGTGTGCCACCTTAAGCAATTCGTTCTGTAACTTACTAAAAATCTGTTTGTTAAACGCCGGCTTTTGTTTAGTACATTTTCACACTTTTTTTCACTCCACTGAAGTGCACCACCAAGCGCCTCCATTAACACGTTGACTGCAATGGCTATCATTTTTGATAGCCAGCTGTCATTAGTTCTAAAAAGTTTTGGCTCATAAATATATGAAAATGTATCATGGAAATTATCTTCTTCTTCTTGGCGTAACGACCTCTTTGGTCATGCCTGCCCTATGAAAGGCTTACAAGACTTTTTACCCTTATGTACGTGGATAGTCACTCCTCTCGTACAGGGGAGGGCCCGGTCTCGGATGGGATTCGAACCCACGCCGTCGAGGTCATGGGCCGAGTTTCTAACCGGCGCTACCGCTCGGCTGTCGCGGACCCCCTAATCATGGAAATTATAGTTATATTAAAAACTAGTTCTTTGTTGTGCTAAATCATTGCTTGGTCGTTGAAAACCGCATGTTGAATAAATTTTATAACCAAATTTAATACG
>KE524847.1:697415-748847 GCA_000441895.2 Anopheles sinensis | reverse complement strand
AATTAAGCGTAACTAATTATGCGCTGCTCTGTTATCACGGGAATGTAATTATGTTCCCAGTTTATTCTGCCTCACTTTCCCTGTGCGATGTAGGGATCCAACGATTTATACATTAGTCAAACATTCCTCTTTGGGGTTTTTGTGGGTTTTAAACTGATGCACTGCTTGATGAATTAATTTATGCACCTTCAATTTTTCTATGTTTACCTAAAATGATTCCATAAAACCATTTCCCAAAAGAACGACACTACCGTTCGCAAGCACTTAATATCTTTTATTAAGTCTTACGGTCCAATAATCAGTAAATCATACCACGTCCTCTTCAGGCAGTCTTTACGTTCTCTCTAGCGTAGCGTACTATATTTTCCCCAGCGTCTGCTCCATTGTTGGAAAATTCTCCTCCCGCCCGGTTGGTATGGCGGGAAAGTTCGTTTATGGCGAAAAGGAGGTTTTGCTCTTTGGGTGAAAAAAATCCATAAACTTGATCCTGTGCTTCTTCAGCCCAACGGTATGGGGCAATACACAAGTATTGATGGGTCACACGAAATAAGCTGGATTTTCCAAACGCGACCCACGTTTCGAAAACGGAGCAGAAAAATCCTACTGCCCACAGCGGTTCGGTGAAATCGTGGTATGCGCCACGAGTTTCCCTTTTATGTTGTTACCGGCTTTTTTACGTGCCTTTTTTTCATTTTCTCTAGTTCATAAAAGGTTCTTAAAAACAGTCAAAGGTTGTATTTGGCGACGGTGGAAAACATACCATTCGGTACACACTTTTTTCAGCTTCGTATTCGTTGCTGTACGAGCACTTTAATTTTGGTATTTTCCTTCCATACCGCACTGTAATGTAATCGTGCGTATGAACGCGAACCCTGGAGGTTTACGCGAATAACACTTTCCGTCCGACTGGGCAACGTGAATGGATTTCCGTGGCCGGCGTTCGGTGGATTTTCGGTTCCGCTTGCCTACAACCGGGGGTGGTAAAGATCAGCCCTGGGCGATAATCCTGTTATCGAGCATCGGGCGAAGCTGTAGGTTGGCACAATGGTTGGCTCGTCGTCAAATAACGGACAAAAATCAATGGTAACGGGAAAGGAGCGGGAGATTGTACTCTCGATCCTTAAAGTGAATTCCATTGAAGATGGAGGAAAGAAAGCTTCATCAAACAAATTGCGAACACAAGAAACCATCGGTGATTCTTTCCGATTCGTTCGCCCTCCTACACCGATGTCAATGTCAACGTTTCTTTTGTGAGTGACCGAAGGACTATCATCATTGGGGAGGATTAACCCTCGAGTGGTTGTCGTCGAGGCGTAAATGATGCCATCCAAAATGTTCTAGATTATCGAAACCGAGCAAATAGTGATGTCAAAAGGAGACGGAAGTATCTATTGCAGATTGTGCTCCCGTTGATCTGTTGGAGGTTTTGTTTTCTTTGGTGATGTATAATTGCCTTTAACTGTTGTTGGTTATTTTAATTAACAGTTAGTTTTTTTTAAGATTGGAAAAAGATAATAATTTGTCCATTGCTATTATAACACTAGCTTAGGGTAGATTTAATTTTGTAAATCCTTTTACGGTTTAGCTGATTTGATGATTTGATTTGATAAAATGGATTAATAGACCATTTCTAGTGCATTAAAAAGTGTTTCGTCATTTTACCCATATTTAACTAACATTTACCTAAAATTTGTATGCTTTTCGTTTTTAATCAAAGCCAATCAATAGCAAGAAATGTTTGTTTAAATTAAAAATTTGTTATAAATTCGCTTATCAGCAACCGTATTAATATTGCGTTTGTGAAAAACAAGAAAGGCAATAAAACTGATCAAAAGCGTATTCAGTTATCGAAACATCATTCGAGCAAAACAGATAATAGATTAATACAAAATGTGAATATCATAGATAAACGTAGATTTGAACGAACTGGTTAAAATTTACGATTGCAAATTGAATTGCTTCTTAGCAGGCAAAAAATGCAGCACAAACTGGGCTCATGCTTCTACCACATTAACGTGGTTATAACTGCATATTGAACATTTGCAATTTGTCATCCTTCGTGATTGGCATTGATTGATAGAATAAACTAACCTCGTTGCCGGAAACAGGGAGAGGGGGTTGGGCATGAAAGCAAATGTGTGGGAGTGTATTTAAATTTTTAAATTCCATTTCATGCCATTCCATTTTGGATCGACTAATAATTTTAATGGAACGCCGCTGTCATATGAGGTAGCCACAGATGTAGTAAGCTCCTTTAGCTCTCAACAAGGACAGATGGGATGACAGGATGGAGCTAGAAAAAAAGGAAAAGAACGATAGCAAAGCGTCGATGAAAGCTTCTCCAGCTGCCCGCAAAGTAGATACCCTTCAGCTTAACCTTCAATCAGGTCAATATCTCCCCCGGGAGCCGTTAGGACACGGAAATCCTCTGATAGGATGACGGCAAGAATCTGATCACTCGTACGAAAAAGAAAAGAAAAAAAAACACACACACACGCAGAGAAACATTTTTCTCATCTTCTTCGGCCCGAAAACGAGACAAATCAAAACACTCACGTGACGTCGGTGGAGGTGAATGCGAGGTGCGAGGCAACCGTATGGGGACGAAAGTCCATCCGGAAGGATAATTTTCTTCCATTTCCAATCGGATCTGCTTCCTACTCGTTAACCCCAGAGCGCTCCGTCGCAGACACACTCACTCACACACGTAGCCAAACTGTAGACGGATGCATTGGAAGTAGAGTTCACAGTTCGTATGGGACGATCTGTGAACGTTAGTCGTGGCAGTAAAAACCACTTCTTTCCTCTGGGGGAAGCTAAACTTCCGCACCGATGTTACCGGCGAGAAGCGGAGAGTGTTCACAACGTCTACCCTCAAGGGAAACGCCACGGAGGTTCGATGGAGAGGAATTGAAATTTTGATTTCCAAAGATCACCGGTGCCGCATGTGGCACAATCGATGGCACACTGTTTGGACGGATGTTGCCTTGACGCTACGGTTGTCCGCAACCGTCGACTGGTGTGTCTATCGTCAATCCGTCGGAGCTTTCCCAATCGGACGATGTGTGTGTGTGTGTGTAGATTGAAGTTCAAAGGTTCTCCCGTCCATCCAATCAGGGTCCTTCTCGGTAAACCTCCCGTCACTGCTCGAGTCCACCATGTGTGTGGGTATGTCATCTGTGGAGTCCTCCGGGAGCAGACTCACAGTTACCGCTAGGACTAGGCCATTTTTCGAGCGCTAGAAGTAAAGTGGATGTCGACGTTACGCCGTGCCTCACGCGACGTGCAGCTTCGCCGGTAGATTTATTCAGCGAGTCTCATTTCAACCGTCGTCGTCGTCGTCCGGTTTCCGTTAAGTAGCGCCACATCTCGGAAGTTGTTTGCCTGACGAAGTGGCATGCCGCATCCTTTGTACGGTGCGCCACCCCCGGTTCTGGTGCTGCTCATTCTCGGCGTGCTGCTCCGAGAACGATTGAAGTCGAGAATACATTAACAAATAACTAGCAGTTGGATGCCGAATGTGCGACGCTGTCCTTTCTACACGTGCACGTTGTCGTACATCGGCTCGCCGTGTTCCGTGAATTCCGGAGTGGCTGTTACGGATTGAGCTTATGATGAATGTTTGATGGCGCAACGTAGACTCGGCGAAGAGGATTTCCTCGTTCTAACTTCGCGAAACAGAACGGACGGTGAACGGTATTCGAGTGGGCCTTCGAGAAGCTCGTCAAGAAGTATTTGACGAGTACTATGTGCTCTCAAAACAGTCAACATGTTTGTGCAGACCTTTGATTCCTAATCGACGCTATCCCAAAGTTAAATAAGTAAGTATCACAAATGTTTCGAGACATTATACACCTTCAATATTTAACAGTTTCGTTTCCTTAACTTGGTTTTCTTTGAAGCATCATGGTTTAGTCTAATGAACTTTGAAACAGTTCTAATGAGTGGTACAATTCATGTGTTTGATACACTTCTCCGTGGGCTGGTCGATGGATCGAAACAGGTCCCTACGGCGGGTGTCACACCTCCGACTCTTCCGGTTTTGAGCGTGGCGAAAGGTAGACCTCAACTTGCTCCGTACTCCAGCAAATACGATAATTAAATTCTGACCAAACCAGTTTCAAACAAGCCACACGATCCTTCGGGCCCACTGGCCTGTTCTAGGCAGAAATGTTAAAAACCGGCCAGGTCTTACTCCTTCATGGATAGACGATAAAATCGACAGGCCTTCAATGTGTCCCGAGCCACTGCATGGTGGCTTTGCGACACAAATGCACAATGTGTGAGTGGACGTTTTGTGTTTAAATGTTTGCTTGCAAGAATCTCTGCTTTGAAACAAAGCAGCAAAGTACTCTTCTTCAGCTTTTAAGTGCTGTAAGATGCGCTCCGTGTTGTTCCGATTAAGAAAGCTGAAATAATGGAGAGTATCCAGGAACGTTCTATCCCACCATGGACCATTTCGTACCATCCACTTCTAGCTGTCCGGTAACGTTGGTTAGAAACTGGAATAGAGTTGAGGTGCCTCATGATGTGCGCCAGCTGTTGGACATGTGGAGTTTGTTACACTGTATTTTTGTTCGTTTGTTCCAAGTCTCTATTCCCCCACGACTTTGGCGAAGTTGGATGGTCGACATGTGCGCCTCAAGGTTAATCAAAACCACTTCACGGGCGTTACGGTTCCTGCGCTGGTGGGCGGTTACGAAGTCAATACAATTTTTTTTTCTGGCTTCCATTCCATCCGACGCTTTCCGATGAATTGTATAATCATCGCGCACTCTGTGTGTTGTGTCCAGTACTCTGATGTGTGAAGGCCTTTAAAATACCGAACTCCAGATAAATTAAGCACGAGTATCATGAAAAATAATATACTGCATCATAAGCGGGAATGGCAAAGGCTTCTGCAGGGTTTGACGAGTTCAATTTCTGAAGATCGCGTGATTTGGGTTGGGTTGGCTCAGTGAAAAAATCAAGTTTGTTCAAGCTACAGGTGTGTAGTGGGTTTTACCGATTGTTCTAAAATATAACGTTCAACTGTTTTCTTACGAAAATACATCAAAAACAAAGATTCAGTAGAAGATCGGATGAGCAAAGAGTAGAGATCCAAGAGTGAAAATGTTTCCTAAAGAAGAGGAATTAATTTAGCTTCCTATCTTGCCTTGGAAGACCGCAAATTTCCAATGACTTCAACGTTTGCCGCAAAGACGGGTAAGTCAGTCGTGCAAACTAAATGATGTGGTTAGAAAACGGGTTAGATTGTCCATTCCGTGATGCGAGCGCTAGGGAAAGAATTGATCTACGCCATGCTCCATGTCGTTTCGAGTTTTGTGGACGATGTGGACTCTTCGTAGCTCGTCCCTACGAAACCGCCAAGTCACCGTGCGGAGAGTTTGAACCCTGCCAAGGACACCTGGCAACGCCCGGCATACACGCAGGTGCTCCGGAACATCATCTTCCCGAGTTCTTCCTACCGTCTCCGTCGGGGTTGATTTCAAGATGATGACTTCCACATTCGACAAAGCATGTTGGCAAACACACGAACAACGACGTAACGTCGTGACTTTTTGGGTTCACCGTCGTCGAGATGAACGATACGGTACGGAGCAGACTGGACATACCGACGGTATGTGCCGAACGAAGAAGGTACTTGGGCAAACCTTGCAACGTCAAGTATCGCCATCATCGTGAAGGTTTTGGGAGCCACTTCTCCAACCGGGCAAACAATTTTCCAATTTTGTCTTTGCTCCGGCGAACTGACCGGAACCCCACTTTCGAGCTCGCAAGCGTTGGTGGAGCGTGAAATACGGATGATACGGATCTTCCACCTCTTATCGCACATCGTTCATCGTCGGGAGGGTAAAGTTAAAAGGGTAGCCAAGTTTATCCACTCGGGAAAGGGACAGTCTGTAGGCAGGCCGTTGCCAAATTTCCTGCGACCCAAACGTGCCGTAAAAAAAAATGGACTGAAAAAGTCGGAGACGGATCGCGGCGGAAGGGATTCGGGCGGAAATGGATCGGACGGTGATAATGATGTCGCTTGTTGAAAGCGTTCGGGGCAGGATGTTACAAAGCCGGCCCGACCCGAATCGCCGAAGAAGGATGACGTGTTTACGACGTGTTGTGTTGTGCCGGGGTCAGGTGGTTTGGTAATCAGCAGATGTAGATCAATTTCGATGCTTAAGGCACGATGTGTGGGAGGCTTTGGAGGTTAGAGAAAGTTACTTCTATCACCATTCGAACCGGAGGGCGACTGCCACAAGGAAGTGGTGTGCTATGATAAGGAAAAATGGATCACGGAAGCGTCTGATGGCCTCCGTCACGGCTAAACGTTACGCTTAGATTAGCCACAGTTATCCGCACGCTGTCAAACACGTTCGCCTTAGGTAAAGTTTGGGGCAAAGTTTCATCATAGCCGCGACAGCTCCGTGGACTGTTGATGATGCGCGCGTGCACCGATTTCCTCAGACGCTCCGAAACGTTACGCGAAATTATCAACGATAATTGAATTCACCGCAACGTAACGCATAATAACGTGTCAGCGATGCGTATCGCATATCTGCGAGGAAGTTTCTATCATTTATTAACTCTGGCTAAAGGGTACAAAGTAAAGAAAGCAGAGTAAACAAAGATCACCGAGGTTGGAGGAAATTCTTGCGATGCAAAGTTTGACAGAATGGATGACAGGAGACTGGCTGTAATGAATATCCGCCGTCGCCGAACGGTGTTTGCGACATAGCGCCAGACGCCATATTGTTGTTCCTTAATCTATGCAGGAAAGCTTTGCGAAGCATCCGTGTTGCAGGCCTGACACACAACCTGCAGACAAACAACGTGCTAACACTTCCTTGGGATTACTTGGACTCGGTAAGCCTGCATGGAAAACTCGGTTGGAAAAAAACTGTACTCCATCGGAAAAAGTGCTCGCCCTTTCCACCAATTATGGAATTGCGTAAAGTTTTTGGTTGCGGGTTGCAACCCCAACAATACTCCAACCGAACGGGGACGAATGCGTAATCAGGACCAGAAATTAGCAAAAGCGTTGCAGAGGTGGATTAGTCGATGCTTGCGCTGGGTCGAACTTATTTTTCCTCCTCCCCACGACTGCGAGCCTCAACCAGAATATCCAGAACCTGTGGCGGAAGGGGGCGGTAATTAAGTTCTGATTCGGAGCAACGTCGTTTTCGGATGGACGGTTTTGGAGCAAGTATTCGTGTTTAAGTTTTTGTTCTTCTGCCATTCCGTCCTGTTTTCTTTCCCGGGTGGCAAGAAGTTTCGTGTTAATTTTTCCGGGACGCCACCCGGCGAACAGGCATAAGTAAGTTAATCTCGGCATACTTTCCACGGCGGCGATGCCGGCCTGATTAGCATAATTTTGGATAGCGAATGGCATGTTGCGGCATATTTTTGAGGATTTTTGTTCGTGCGTGTGTATGTTTGTGTTGTTTTGTTTTTTGGTGTCACTATCGTGAGACATTTGCCGTGTTCTTTTTAACCGTTATTCTTGGGTGCGTAGGGCTTCTGCCTATATTGGAAGGACCTCGATACGCAACTCTCTTCTGAACGACTGTCGATGTCGCATTCACTCCTAATGGACTGTAAAATGTAAACATGCCAGTGTTGGAAGACAGGACTAGCAGATAGTATTATAGATTCTTGCGGGACCTGTTAGACCCATTATCGCACCCTAGGAAGCGTTACGTACCTCCCACTTCGCCACCTCACCCGCTCCGCTTGACGTAACGCTCGCTGCCGATCGAATTCGTACAACGCGTTTCGATGAACCCAAAAGCCGCACCGGCTCGGTTTGCTGCGGGATGCGAGAAGCCAAAGACGTTCGCCCAAGAACCACGCCGAGTTCGTCCCCCCTGCATGGGGCCGGTTTGGCATGGAGCGCGCAGTTCACTGACCTTTCCATTTCGTCGAACCGGTCCCGGTGCGTGTGAATGTATCCTGCGATATGTGGATGGTTTATAATTTTGTTTTCTTAAGATGCCGGTCTTCCTCCGCCGTGAGCCGCTCCATTCCACTCTCGGACGCTCGTGCTGGTTTGTGGTAATCACAGGGTTTTTTTTTATTTTGTTTGTATGTTATTCTTGCAGGAAAAGCAAGTTGTTGCGCTGGATTGCTGTTTATACATCTTTTTTTAGTTTTTTTAGCTGAGGAATATCTTCGTAACCAACCGAGAGAGGGATAATAAAATTAAAACTTGCAGATTAATAATAATAAAAAACATGGTTAAAAAATCAAGATTATTATCTAACATGCTGCTCTTGACCTGTTTGTGTTGGTTCGGGTTATCACAGGTTTAACGATTGTTGTGTTTTTTTGAAAATCTAACTAACTAAATTTGTTTACTCTGCAATTTGACAGCTTCGTAGTTTTTATTTGATGTTGTTTCTTCTTTAACACGTTGACTGCCATGGCTATCATTTTTTGATAGCCAGCTGTCATTAGTTCTAAAAAGTTTTTGCCCCATAAATAAAACAACATGCAACGTAAAAACTACGGTAGTGTTAAAAACTCATTCGTAAGGAAGCTAAGTTCTTGCTTGCGCTGAGAAAACGATCGATTAAATATATGTTATAACCAAAATTTAATAAAAAAAGATTGTACTAAAAAGTGTTCTTAAACTGCTTGGCAGTCAACGTGTTATGAAAACAAAAACAACTGATTTATTATTTACCGTTAAACTATCTTCCTTTCTTATATTGTTATGGTATTATTAAAGTTAAAATTAAATCACGTTTCTATCCAAACGCGGCCAATTTGTTCGACCTGCGTTCACAATTTATCATATGTTATTAATGATTACACGTTCTTCCAAAGTCAAATTAATGTCTACCGTGGTTGGATACGTCAGAATCGTTCTCCAATTCTCGTTGGGATTTGCCGACTCATGGCAGACATATGGTAAAATGTTCAAGGATGTTGTTCAAAATGGAAAAAAGAGCATGTATAGCAAGCAAAAGTTTACTTTTGTTTGTTGTTTAAATTTCTCAGAAAAATTTATGAATAAATCAATACAATGTTTTAAAAGATATTACTAATATAACTTGCACGTGTAAATTTCATCAAGGTTCATTTTTATCACTAAGTTCTTCTTCACACCTCAGAGTTTTATTTGCAAAAACGACTGATTGTGTCATTTCTGCATCATTAAACGATTTGATGCTGTTTCCTCGGGTTTTCTTACATGAAATTAAACGGAAGCAAATCATGTTTAATACAGCGTGAATGCTTCAGTCAGCGCATTCGTTTTCGCTGCCGAACGATTCAACAGAGTTCTTGAGTAATTTTCTATTAGATTGTAATAAGATTAGCATAAGGAGCTGCCCACCCGTTTGCACATTATGCAGCGACCGTGTCATCAGGCAAGGACGGTTCATTATTTAATCCAGGAATCTTAATCTCCACGCCGGCGAAGAGATTTCGTAACCGCGCACTGTCTGTTGCCGTCGGTCAGCAAATGAGCATTTGTGCGGTTGAAACTTCCGTGCCAAGATTCGTTTTGTGTTTTTTTGGTTATGTTGAATGCGGTGCAAAAAAGAAAAAAAAAAAATGAAAGAACGCATTAAATCCCCTGCCAAGTGCCATCAAACACAGGCCGGACCTGGGCGGGCTGTGTAATAACTTCCGGCATGGGCACCGCGCGGGAGTGAGGATTTGATTCCTTACCTTAATAAATTTCAAAGCAACCGAGTTAAGGTACGTCCGTCACCCCTCCCACCTCCAGCGGGGGGGAAAATGTTGGGAAAAGCCGAACGGCGCGGTCAAAAAGGAGCGCAAAGGAGCGGGGAAATAATAAGGGATGAAAAAGTGGCAGGCGAAAGAGAGAGAATAGAACGGGTGTGGAAATTAAATTATGCAACGGATCTCGGAACTTCCATTCGCTTGACATTTCCATTTTATCCCTTCTTACGGCGGGGGTTTGTCAGGTCCGTCTCCCCAACCAGGAAGGTACGAAGAACTGCTTCTAGTCCAGTACGATTCCATGGTACTTTTTTCCGTCGCCATGTGCCTGTGTGTGCGTGCATTCCAATTCCACCCCCATTGTGTGCAGTTTCCTTTTCTTTTCTCTCTCACTCCCTCTCACACGCGGACAAAGAACTCAGCGCGCCCTAGTAGTCCTTCGCCAGTATCCTTTGCGCGCCGTCTTGCCATTCCGCCCATCAACAAATGGAGCATGTCCGTTTCGGGCTCCGGTTCCGGTTGCTGAAAGTGTCGTTTACGGAAGTGAAGTCCAAAAGTTTCGAGTCCGAGTAGGAAATCCACTCAATGAAACAAAGAAAATGATGATAGATAACGATCCACGTTCTTGGCATTTTTTTTCCAACTTTTCCTCCCTCATCGAGACTTTCCCCATTGCTTTCTTTTTTTTCTTCTATCTTTGCAATTTTCCTACTTCCGTTTGATGGAGTAGGATTTTCGCCTTTTGGGTTTACCGCATCAACGGTGATGTGGAGGACGAATTTGCCGGACGGCGGGACAACTTATGTTTGTGTGTTGTTATTATTTTTCGTTTCGAGCAGATCCCTTCGCACACCTATGGATGAACACACACACACGTACAGACACTCAATGCACGGGCGGGTGAGCATGAATCAACTGCTCGAAGGGTTTAATCAAGGGTTGCCTGCTGCTCTAATGTACTTTTTTTTGGTCTGGCTTCCGTTGATGGATGCCGGAGAAAAATTTGTGACGAAGCGCCTTCGACAAAGAAAAGCGTAAGTGCAAAACTGAAACGAAAAATGTTCTAGCCAAAATTTCTTTCACTTCCTGTGCTGTACGTTTGTTTGATTCACCTCAGAAAGGTGCGTCTGCAGGACCGAACAGGGTTTGTGGTCTTCTTTGGCAACCACACGGCCGGAACGAATTAATTTAGCGCTGACGTAAAGTTCCGAATATAATTTCCATCTATATAAATACATAATGTACCGCAGGCTGGGCGATACTCTCAGACCTTCGTGGGCTCCGATGCTCGGGGGAGTCTCGAATATATCTCAGGTGGCAAGATGACACGGTCGGTTACGAATTTTTCCCTCCGATCTATTTCTAGTGCCTTGCCGCATTTCGGTCCCATCTGTGTGACATGGCCGGACCTTATTTCTGTTGTCCGAACGAGTCTCCTTTTTGCATGGAGATGAATCCATTTCGTATCCGAACGAAGCTTAACGTGGAGCACGAAATAGTCTTTTCAAATTTCACAAAATATGTGATGAGTTTACTTTTTTCTGACTCGTTGCTTGCGAATCTGGTCGATTTACAAAGGAAAATCTTTACAAACCATTTTATAATGTTATTTTACAATACGTTTAACTTTTGTCATGTTTTAGCTCTTCAAAACCAAAAAAGAAGTTGAATTAATAAAACGGATTCAAAGCACTTCACTTTTTCCACCCCGTTTCCCTGTTTCGGAATAGGGAAAAACGGTATTCTTTTGCTTTTGCCGTAAGAAAAACAACCGGCGGAAAAACGGTTTCCATCGCGCAATAAAACACCGAAAGGCGCCCGGGCCGAAATTGGAATCAAATTTAGCTCCTTCACGGTCGCGTCACCCTTGACCGGTAAGGAAAAGAGGAAAAAAAACGAGATCACTCACAGAAGGGGGTGGGGGTGGGGGAAAAGTTTCCACCGGCTAGGGAAATAAATCTCCGATGAAAAAAGTGTCATAACGCGGATCCCGTGCTGGGTTGCAAAGAAAATGGTTCGCATTTATCCACCGCCATCGCCATTATTTCGGAGGTTGGCGTTTGGAAAGGAACTGTTAGGAAAAAGACAACATCACCCACACACACACATACCCACATAAACAAAATCACAAGAAAAAGAAAAGTGTGGGATATCGTGTTCGCGCACTCGAGTTACGGTGCAAGGAAAGGATCCTGTTGGAACCAATTAACCTTTTACCTTGTTTTGGAGATGATGATGAACAGAGTAAGGAAAAAGGAAAACCCAAGCGTCCGATGGCTACTTTCACACCCTCTTTACATTGACCGGAACCGGCGTCAAGTTCGGGAAGATTGAGTGCCTCTCGAAGGTGGCAAACCGTGCCCCTTTTGGCCTTTTGGTGCAAGAGGAGCCACAGTTGTCGGTGAAGATTTTCCACCCGCGCGCCAAAGCGGAAGGCGCACGAGCGGGCAATGGATTGCTTCATTTTCATCAGCGAGCCCGAGCCATTTTAATTAAATTAAACCATCGCAGACAATCGCTTACGGGGCGAACGCTTGACAACCCGTTGCTGCTGCTCCCGGGGGTGCTTTTCATTAGCTCCAAAACTCCGGACCCTAAAACGTAACCTGACGAATTATTTCTACGTGCCGGCTTTCCGTTTTTGTGCCCTTTTCCGAAGGGTCGGATGAGCAGATTGCTACCGTAAGGCCGGCGGAAAAAGAGTGAATCTGTTCTTTTTTCCGACTACTTTCGCATCGCGCATTGTGCTGGAAGATCCCCCCTTTTTTTGTAGGACTCTGAGCAATATCCCAACGATGCACTCGAGTGCTCTTTAATCTGTCCATGCGAAACGGGACTCTGGAGCTGCATCGGGCAATCGTTGCCGAGAAGTTTCAGGGACTTTGGATTTTTTATTGCTCCGGCTCAAATTCTCTATTCACTCGGTCTTTCATCTCGCGAATCTGTTCCGTTCCGTTCCGGCAGTTGTTTGCCTTGCTGACTTGCCCGAGAACTACGTACATTCGCTTCCTGCGAGTATCGCGCGTAGAGGAAAGCCCACGACTACTATACACGGTGTCCAATATATTCTCGTACACTTTTTTCATTGAGCTGTTGTGCACATGCCTCAGTTCATACACTTTCTACTCATATTTTAAAACATCCTGATATTTTCCCGATATGAATTGTGTACATTTTTGTTTGGTTGTTATAGTTTATTGTAAAACTCGAACGTTACAGAATTTTTAACTCAAACATCACATTTGCATTATGCCTCATCTTCGATTTTCTGTTTGACATCCGTTCGAGATCTTTTTTGTCGATCAAAGCAATCTGTCAAAAAATGAGAGAAAAATTGCATTACTGTCCTCAAACGGGAAGCAAGCATCTTTTCTCTACTTTTTTTAAGCATCATCATCTTTAAATCTTCGAATTAAAGCATCGAACATTTTTTACAGCTTTCAAATACTTACAAAATGCAACTTTAGAAATGTCAATTCGAACCAGTCTGACAGTTGAGCTTGGAAAAATTGGCGAAACTTGCATCGAATGGAACAAATGACGATAATATAGTTATCTTTAACGTTCGTGTTGACAATTTTTGTGTCATACGACAATTGTTATAGAATCGTAATAGGCCAAATTAATAGAAAAATGTAATGGTTCTAAACAAACCCCACTTTACGGAGGTAAATTGTCAAAAATGACCAAAAATTACGCTTGTTTTCATCTAAATTCAATAAGGGTACGTTCTACATTCAAAACTGGGTTTATTTCCCGCAATTGGAGATGAAATACACAGTAAACAATTATAGAGGAAGGATGATAAGTTGTTTAAACCCCTTTTACCACTGCTAATTTGATAAAGCTGATAACGGGAAAATTTGACTGACTTTTTTATTCAAGAAGTCTGGCCTCCCATTTCACCAGATCTCAGTCCGTCAAATTATTTTGAGTGTCCATATTACTCCAAAAAATTAACAAGCTAAACTTGTCAACTTTAGCAGAGTTAAAGTGTCCCAAATCTTTGAATTTAAGAAGAAATAGAGAAGGAAGTCATGCGTGCCCCATGGAACGGTTTTTAAACACTTTTGAAGCCTATTAAACACATTAGTTGGAGTATTATTGCAAAAATACTGTTATAAATCTATTAAAATACAACTTCAATTAAAAAATTACCAAGAAATACGACTTAGTGAAAAGAAATGATTGATGTACGAGAATATATTGGACACCGTGTAGATAGTGCCGACCAACTTGGCAGAACTGCGTCTCGTCCATCGCAGATTGGATTCTGTGGGAGCCATAATCAACTAGCAAGGATTATCACCGCCGGCGCAAGGTGCCCTCTCAGAGCCGGTTGCTGCTGCTGCAGCCTGTTGGTTCCTGGCAGCTGGCGAAGGTGTTAAGTGGATGAGGGCCGTAGGGGAGGCCGATACCCCCGAGGGGAGTGCGAAGAGCCAACTTAGTGAAATGAGTAGTTTCCAGGAGAATAAATATGCAAACTTCTAGCCTTTAGGGTTCGCGCGGCGCTAATGGTTTCGTTTTCAGCTCGAGAACTATATTTCCCGATTCTCGCTTCACCTAAAGCTTTCGCCACCATCGCCAGAAGCACATTTCTCCGCACTCCCAAGGGACCGGGAGCGTTCCGGTAAAGTTTCAGCTTAAAGAGGAAACTGAACACCGAGATACTGCCAAAACAACCATCCCCACTCTGAAGGGTTCCCAAGCTGTAAGCTCGTCGAGCTGGAGTTGATCCTGAAGTAGGGGGAGTTCGGAAAAACGGGACGCAAACGGGAAGGTGGCTGAATGCATAATTAAATGTTATAATTTAGATGCTAGTTATCGCCCCACGACCTTAGGCAACCGTGGGTCGTCGCTTCAGCAGCTTATTGCTTATGAGTTGTTCTAGGAACTATCGCTACCGGGCGGTTGTTGAAATGACGAATTGAATCCATAATCAGTTGTTGTGATCAGTGCTATATCTTTGGAAGGTTTCATTTTAATTTAAAGTATCCACTTGTTGTCGTATAGAGCTTGCAAATTCAATGTGTTCTATAACTGGCGTTATGATGCCCCAAATTGATTAAATTCTGACATAGTTTAAACCATTAGTGTTACATTTTATAGTAACATTAGCATACTTATTTCCCAAAGAACCATTTGTCTACAATACCTTTATATATTATTCGAATCGGATGTCTAGACACGAGTTGTATGAAAATGTCGTTCCACACGCATCCTCCATTCACGTACCTATCGTGAAAAATTCAAGTTGAAAAATCCATCGTCCCTATCTCGCGTAGTCACTAAATGATGGACAAAATAAACAACTCCAAAATCCATTCAACACTTCTCCAACCTTTCGTTTTTATTTTACAGATCATTCACCACAGGCCAGGCGAAGTTGTTTTTCTGCTCCGTTCCAGTTGCAGTGAAAAGAAAACGCATCATCAATCCCCGAAGTGGACAGCGTTTTTTCGGTGGGTAAGTTGTGCACTGTGTGCAAACCTCATGCGACATGTTTCGCAAACGTATGGCGCGGTGTTGACTCTGCTTGTCCGCGAACTATACAGCCCGAGTAGATTAGAGGATATTTCACTTTATTTCGGATCACCGGAAGCCCTGGCAAGGGGCGTTCATGCGGTGGAAACTCGACTCGCGTGTCAAACGTCAACCGTTCGGTGAAGCAACTCGCTTTCCGCCAAGCCAAGGTGATAATTTGTACCAATAGATATACCGCACTGCCAATAGTTGGGGGAAAGGTTTCATGTTTTTCCTCTTCCCTCTTCGCTGGAGTAGTGACGGGAAATGTTTGGCATATTTTTGGCCGCCGGAAAATATCCAGTTCGGTTCGGGGGGGGTTCACGATGCAGCTGAGATACAGCTGTCGAACGGGTGCATAGAGTTTGCAAAATAAATCTTGTGCAATCACTTGATTTTCCGCGCTCGGAATTGAAACCTGACACCGTACTTGGCTTAACCCTTGGAGGTCTTAGGTATATACCGCTGAACTTTAATTATCAGTTTGAAAAAAGTCCATTTCTGTTGACTGTTTATTAGTTTTCATCAAACTTTTTCAAGTATCGGTAGATAAATCTTATTTGCAAGTTGATAGAGATGTTATACTTAACACGTTGACTGCCAATCGTTTTTAGTACAGATTTTTAGTACAACCATTTTTAACGAAATTAAGCTATCAAATTTATTGAACCACCGATTTTCGAAAGCTAAATAAAAACAAGGCTTCCCCAAGGGTACTTATCACCTATTTTTATATTCTATTGCTGCATAAGTTCATTACTATACTATCAGTACTTTTTAGTACAGTCGTTTTTTCATAAAATTTGGATATTAAACAAATACCAAGATTTGTTTTTAAACCATTGAAAAATAGATTAAGCTTCCTTATGGCTTATTTTTAACAAATATTACAACCACGTAACCCGTTTCGCGAATGGCAGCAGTAATTCATATCAGTCATTTACACTAATATAGTATTGATCTTATCTAGCATACGGGTACAGTAACTACAAAAACGGTTCCTCTGGGAAATCTATTTCTTGTTTGATGTACTAAAACTGTTGATTTGATAAATTTATATGACAAATTTTTATCAAAACAGATTGAACAAGCCAGCCAGCTGTAATAAGTTCTAAAAAAGTTGTTATCTCAGAAATAAATGCGATGCTATATAAAAGCAATAGAAGAAAATGGTTCTTTGGGATGCGAAGACTTTGCTTGGTTTTCTAAAACCTTGGTTTGACAAATTTTATAAGCATCAAAAGCTTGGCAGTGATAGTATTAATATACTACAAACAGTATTTTAGTTCTCAGTTCTGCTACTTACCACAAAACTGAGACAAAATTGACACGCTGCCAGTACACATCCAAAGTCACTGAAGAGTTAATACAGTGACGAACATATCGAGTTTATTTAACGATGAGCTGCAGTAGTGAATGTTTTACTTTTTTGTGCGAATATTTTCCTTTCGCATTTTTCCAATCCGGTAAATCTATGTTTATATCAGAGGCATGTGTGGATGAATGGGGTGGGCGGCTCGTTTGATTATTTCTTCAGCGCAGTGAGCACGAACAAATTTGTTCGCTCAATATTTTTATTTTGCTAGCATGTTTTTACGGTGGGCTTTGCAAACAGGGGATGTGTAGAGGAAACACAAAGGGTAGAAGACCATACTACGAAGGAATGGGAGGTTGGTGAAGGTTTTCGGACGGATTGCGAACGGTGGCGGTCACTGCCAGTTCGTATCATTAACTCATTTTGGATGTACCTACAGCCTACTATTCGTGTATGTGGTGTCTATTGGTTGTGTGCGGGGTGGAAAAGGCGGGGCGAATGGAAAGCCATTTTGTGGTGGAAATAAGCACAGTAGCGGAGTTGGGAAAACCAACTGTCGGGATCGCCATGTTTTTCGCTGCCACCGTCCGCACCGTGACATTTTTCCTCCCACTCCGACAGGCCCCCCTCGGTGGCGCCCCTTCCGTCCGGGTGCTTTATGATACTGCGGGATTGCGGTGGCTGCAAACAGCAATAGACTTTAATTAACAGTTCTAGAATGGCTGACGGGCGAGTCAAGGGTCGCTTCGCGGGTTCGCTGGAGCGTTTGCAGTTTGCGCAGGAGGGAACACGCGAACGCCGGAGAAGTTTTTCGCTTTTGCGAGGGAATTTAGAATGCCTGCACACCACCCACCCGCCTGCCACTTCCCATCCCGGCTTTGATTGTTTTATTTATTTATTTTTCTTTTGCTGCTTATGTCACAAATTCCATCATCCTCCTCACGCGATGGTGGCTTCGAGCGAAGGCCTCCGGCGCGCGCGTTCGGAAGGAGGTCTAAGCACGGACGAATCTGAATAAAATAACACTCCATGGCAGTGATGGAGTGTTAAGCTTACACATGTTTACATGCTTGTGCATTCTATGTTTTGCTAGCTGTCTTGTTTTTCAATGGTTTGCATCCTCAATCTTTTCGTTAGATTATGGAAATGAGTGTTGCTTCTACTTGAAGGAAACTTCGATAAGTTCGTAAATGTTTTGTGCCTATTCTTAACCCAGTTTTAGTTCATGATTGAGTTAATAACTAAATCAAGTATTGTTGTGCCTAATGAATCTTTAGGCGCGATTAATTCATATAAATCTTTTACCTTCATTCAGTTGGATTCATTAATCTTTTGGGATTTGAATCTTACCACATTAATGAATCTCTCGAATCGTTTATGAATCTTCATGAATCTTTCAAGAATCCCCACAATTCCCATGATTGCCATGGATCATGCGACAAAAAAGGGGGTTCTTACTGCATTTTCCTTCCACTTTCCTGAAAAAGTGCATTACACAATTCTACAATCAAGTACATATTTATAATGATTAAACAATCATTCTTTGCAGTTTTAAAACTAAAATTGTCAAATAACCTCTTTACATATATTTGATGACTATTTTGTTTCTTAATCAAAAACAGAAAAAAAGCTAAGAAAACCAAACTATCCAAATTTGTGGTTAGGTTAGATTGGTTTTCTTAGCTTTTATTTGTTTTTGGTTATACAACTTTTTACAAGAATATATTTTTTAAAACTCCAACCAGTATTCCTTGAATTTTATATGATAACCCTTATATTGCGATTGACATTTTATAGTAAAACGAGAAAAGTGTTTTTTTTAAATCGAATCTCGAGCATATTTTTATTCTTTTTTCATTAATCTCAAACATTTTTTTAATAAATCAAATGTTTTTACTCATCCTGTAGTTCCTAACTTGATGTATTTTTTAATCAAGAGCTCGTGCGCCAATAGATCACGAGGGGTTCACTGCTCCGGCAAGAAATCTCCCCCAAATGTCCGGTCGGTGTCCCTTTGGTGGTGAAAAACATGGAAATATGCTATTTGTTGCGTTTTGCCGCACGCATGGATGGCTGCGTTACAACCGGGCTTACGTGAGCGTGCGCTGGGAATGCATTCATAAATTGTTCGTGCCGATGTTACCGTCCACCGACACACACGGGTACCAACACCCTCACTTTACGAGCCGAATGCGCCAATGCTGCATGTAATCAAAACCCCGAACCGTTTTGCGCCAAGCATTGTTCTGCGTTAATGCACGGTGCGCGATTAAAATTATGTAATTACGCGCTTAGCAGTGAACTTGTAAATTTTAATGAAAGTAATCGCCGCCCACCACGCATGCACGCATGTTTCCCCTCCCTCACTCTCGGCCATTGTTTGGGGCGGATGGGTCGGTTTGTGCGATGTTGGAAATCCGGTGTGGCATTTTAATGCGTTGCCAGGAAGCGCTGAGTTGACACTATTATGGCATTAATATCATTAGCATTTTCGTTTGCACTGGTTTTTGTTTTTCTCTTTATCATCCCGCGCGCACATTACCATTACATGCAATTAAGAAAAAAGTTTAATCAATCGCCATTTGATTGCGCCGGCGGTCGGATTTACATTAAATGGCTCGTTAGGCAGAAGCTGAACGGCACAAATTATGTTGACTGACTGCGATTGGGGGCGGGTTCGCGAACCCCGGGCCCGTTTGCGCGCCGATTTTACACGTCCACTAATGAGGAGATGAATTCACTGTTTGCAAATGGAGTGTTGAAGGTTCGCACATACGGATGGGATGCATCAACCTGCAGGGCTGCTTTTCATATTTATAAGACAACTGTGCAGATTTCCCTTTCCGAGCCGGCAAAGTTTGACTAACAATGGTGTTGAACAAAATCAACGACTCAGCGACTTTGGCACCTCGAAACACTGGAGATGAATTTGTTTGTGTTGTTTGTAGAAAACGGGCACTTTGGATTAGCAGCAAACGGCACTTTGAGATGGTTATGTTTGCGCACACGCAAGCCTCTGTTTTTCCACGACTTGTGAGGGCGCGTCAAGAACAATCGTCAGCATCGTCTCCGAAGACGTCGCCGTCATCGTCAATGTGTGCTAAACGCATTCGAAGGCCAACCGAGGCCGGTCGATGGCCGATGATAAAGAGCGGCTTAGTGGGATGAGCGTCTGCACACAAACCGCGTAATTAGAAGTCTTTATTTATTTATGTTTTGCTGCCGCGGACTCCGTTTGTCATAACCAAAATTTCGGCATTCCGTACCGTTGGAGACATTTTTTCTTATTTCTATAGTTCATGAACGTTAAACTAATATATTTAATTTTACCACAGAAGAAGTTTGGGTACATCACTTCTTGTTTGACATCTTCCGACTTTCGCAAATAATGCTAATACTTTTTATATCACTTACTAATGCTTGTAGCTATGCATAATAAATCCCCAAAAAATTTAATGCTCTAAAGAGTACTTACGAAACTTGAAAAATGCAGTCAAAGTCCGGAATTTTTAGTGGAGGTCGGCATAGAAAATTTTAGTTTTTCATACAAAAAAAAACCAGCTTAATTTTATCGGATTTGTTCATGATGTCAGGTTTATTTTTTCCCCATTCATCATACCCATTACAAAATTAAATGTGACTTGCTATATAAAAAAATACTCGAAGCTGAGTTATTTGAATACCCTCAATAATACGCCAGTAAAACTAAGATATTTTAAAATAATTTTTGTGGACGAATAATTTCAACTACAAGGCAAGAAATTAAATAACAGCATAACATATCAAAATTTATATGTAGCGAACGATCAAAAATTCAAAGAAAATAATTATGATATTTTTAAAACTGTGTAATGGTAAAATTTCGTAGATTTTATTCTAAACCCTTCTTTGTAAATATTTAATCGTCGTTTAGGGCGCGTTAGGTTTATTTTTATCATCTGGCCCATTTTAGGAAATGTTATTTTGAAATCTTCGCAACTCAACTAATACCCCTGATTAACTGTTTTTCCATAACTGTTGCTCTTTGTCATCATGGCAATAAAACCGAAATAAAATGCAACAATATGCAACAAGTGCACCGCGAAAACATTAGCATTCCGCCAACAGAAGAAGTCAATGCAAACAGTATTACGCCCAAGCAAGATTCGGTTAGGTTATTCCTGGTTCAAAATGGTCTCCGATTTTGGATGGTTACCCAACGTCGTCGAAGCCTGGACGAATAGCAAATCCCATGTTTATGACCGGCTCCGAACAGCATCGACTATGGCATTCCTTTATCCGACGGCACAACAAACTCCTCTTCCTTTCACATTTGCACAAAAATTCCATCAGTTCGTTCTCGACATTCCCCACTATTGGCGCACCGTGTCTTCGTCGTCACTTCTTGCCTTGCGCACTTCCGATGCTTCGCTTGTGGATGCAGCATAACCACATGCCAGGAACCCCCCAACACCCTCCACCAACGCCCGTTCGATCGTCAAGCTCATTTCGGGCCATAAAATCAGAGACTACGCAATAAACGGTTTAGATTTTATGCTCAAGTGTGTCGTTTTCGTGAATGGAGGTTCTCTAGCCGTTCTCGATCTAGCTTCGCTCTGCGGCTCGTCTAGGAGGGCAGGACAAAGCGCTTTCCTCTCTCCAGCTCCATCTTTATGTTGCCATTTCGGCATCACATTTTACCATAAAAATGGAGGACGCCTTCCAGTCATCCCAGGTGCTTGGTAGGGAAATTTGAAGCTGCGCTTGATTTTGATGTGATGCAATTGTTTTGTAATGGTTGCAGGAGATTGGAGTCATTTACTGATTGAATTTACGAATTTGGTTGGAATTTGATGACGGAATAGAAAGCAGAAGGTATCCACCGATTCCAGTGGAAAGATTGTTGTGATGTCTGAGAAAGCAGAAAAAGTTTACCATAAACGGCTGGAATTAAGTAATAATCGTTTTATTTTTCAAGCAAAACGAATCATTTGTTTATTGGAGGAATAACAAATAATTTAAGTGCATTGCTCTGTTACATGCTGAATATAAAATAAAGTGATTTCGCTATAATTTTACTCCTTCTCGAAGGAATACAAGAAACCAGTGGAATATATTACGTTTCTTAGAAAATCATTACTTTTATGGCAATTTTATAGTTCATTGCACCACATTGCAGAGCAGATAATAATTAAACTGTGGTACATTAAAAACAAATACAAACGAATTCTCATCTTGCACCCTTGGGGTCCATCAACGGTATAGAAATAATTAGTTTCAACTTATTCATGCGTTTAATTCGTATCCGTCGCTCGATTATCAAATTCCATTAGCTGATGCTTTAGCCGTCCAACCCCCCCGGAACATGCCAATAAAATCGGTGGCTGATCATTAATTTTTATCCTCATCACCTAGCAAACCTTTGGCGCCAACTGGCGAAGGTGGGCACAAAGTCGTTAAACCCGTTGACCTGTGGGGAAATACCCGCAGCGGTGGAAAATCGAAAAATCAATTCCAGGACCCATAATGCCCATGTTTTCTCTCATGGAAGAGGAGGCTGGCGACATTTTTGGCAGAAAGCAAATGAGCCACGGTGTGAACGGCGATGCCGGATGACAATTTACGATCGATTTGCACACCGAAATGGATTTATTTACTGAGTGGCGGCGAGGTGATTAATGCTCGAACGGCATTAATCCTTCGAAGCATTGGTATTCGTAGTCGTTTGGCAACTGCGGTTGCGGATTGAAACGAGCCGGTGCCATTTTTCCTCCCGCTGAGTACGGCAACGGAGGGCATTGAAAACACTAAATTACACCCGGTAATATAGGTCCCTTGGGGAACGGGTCGGCTCGCGAGCGGTTAAATGATGTCGGATGATAGCTTTATAATTTTGCATTTCATCGAGCAAAATAAGTATTATGCAAATAGCATTCCTCCTGCGCTTTACTACAGAAATGCTAGCACCGTTTCACAGCAATAATTATTTTTCTGAGAACTTTGTGAATGTGCTTGATTTCACATTCATTTTATTTATACCAACATATGAACTTATTTCATAGTAAATATTTTATCAAAAATATCAAACAGCTTAATTATATTTCTTAAATCTCTATTTTAACGGAAAGACTCCTGTTAATGTAGCTTTATTTTTAATTTGTTAAATATTGTCACCTTCAAACGAAATGGCGGTATGGATTAAAATTATGCATGTATAGGATTCAAAGAAGTAGTAATATACAATGAACGAAATGTAACAATGAATAGTGGTTCATACTCATCTTACCCTTTTTTTAATTAACATGGTCTGCTTGGTCGACTGATCTGTATTTCTCAAAAAATATGATTGTAAATTATACTTCATTTTTATTAAATTGAATTCTTCTCGAAAACTGCAATATAAAAATTAATTTAACATCACAAGCCATAAAACCAATGTTGTCCTCTATTACTTTACTAATTGCTTGGAGTGATTCAAGTAGTTGAACCTTCTAAATATTCTTTATTGTGTTCTTTATTCTGTTTACAACAAAAGAAAAGGGATGCACAAAAAATTATTCCGTACCGATAAAACTCAACAGCGTAAGCACCGAAGACGGTTCGAGTGTTGATAGATAAAACCTGCTTAAGAATTGTTATCCTTCATAAGGGCGGCTTTTTGATTACATTTCCAGCCCCACCGATCCGGGCCCGCTTCGGTCGAAAGAACTTCTTAGGCAACCCCTGGCGCACTTGATTTAATGGTCCGAGGAAAAGAGTGTAAGAAGCGGAGAAGATAGGGGGAAGTAATAAAATTCGATCCCACGAAGGGTTTCTGGTGTGCCGACCCTCCCGTCCTAAAGCTAATCGCCAAAAGGGTCGACACCCAATCTATATTCAATCATTTCTTCTCATTTCGGAGTCAACAACCACGGACTGCCATCCGCACACTAGTCCTCCTCAAGTCCCTTTCAGAACTCCACCCGAACGCTCAAAAACTCGTCATCGTTCCCAACTCTCGCCGCCCAGATTACCGCTGACGGGGAAAGCATTCCCCCGATTTTTCCGTGCGACAATTGTTTGCATATCGCCCTTCCTGTAGCTTTTCAGGCGAAAACGACGCTTCCGGAAGGTAAACACTAAGAACGTTGGCACTTCTGCCTTTTCTGCCGAGGAGACCACCACTAAAAGGTCCCGCGTGGGTCGTGAAATTTGTTACCCCACGATAAGGTTTTACGAGCTTCCTGCGTTTTTCTCGGTTCGGGGAGGTTTTCCGAGGCCCGTTGAAGGCCGCCTTGGTGTCGCCTATTTGCGTTCGTATTTTTTCTCTCCCTTCTGGTGGCCCTTATTGTGTGTGTGTGTGTGGTTTTGTGCTGAGTTGCTTGGGTTTTGGGCAACGCGAATCTATTGTTACCTGTAAATTAATTGGCTTTAAAAAGGTGTCTGTCCTCATGTTCTGTGCGCCGGTTTTCTTCGCGCAAATCGACCGTGACGTGTTTCGCTCATCAAAACGACCTGAACGATAAACGCCGTAAGAAGGGGCATGATTGTGGGATTGGTAGGGTGCCCACTATGCTCTGGTGGCGCCCTGCAACCGGCGCTTGATGGATGGGTTGTTGACTTGGCGGGCCGTATTAAATAATGAGAAATTATCAATCATTCTTCGCTTACCGCAGCATATTGCTTTCGGATATGTAAACGAAGGGCGGTGAATTTCACCAACTCCACACGATCGCATGACGAGCGTACTTTCAAGGTCGTTGAAGTACACAGTGGTGATACATACAAAAAAAAACTATTTTAGACTTTTTTGTAACTGGAATGTGTTTTGTCGTTTTACTCGTGTTTTTCCTCAATGACAATGCAATATGTAACATTGGTTTCTAAAGGTACAACTGTAACACGTTGACTGTCACTGTTTTTGCACATGTTTTTAGTACAATAATTTTGACAAAATTCGGTTATACAATCATTAAACAAATGTTTTTCGAAAACCAAGCAAAGATGAAGGTTCCCAAAGGATATTTGTTTGTAATTTGTGTACTTCTCTATAAATCTATATTCCTCGAAATGGGTAAAAAGGGACAACTCAGAAAATAATAACCTAACTAAAATTTTCCTTAAAGCATGCGTGGACTTTTGTTTTGAATTACTTGCTGTTGAAGAGCTTTTCAACTACATTTAATTACTCGCCTGGGATAATTTCAAAGCAATAGAAACCCCCGTGTAAAGTATTCACATGGAGCGACTTAAAAGAAGTTGCAAACGAACCATTTTTCGTACCACGTGACCTGGCCTGTTCGTCTCAAGTGAATTCGTTTGATGAAAATCAATATTTGCGTCTAAATATTTCATGTCTACGGATGTTACTTTGATTTGATTCAGCGATTTTTCCACCCACCTTTTCGCGTTGCTAGGCGCAAAAAGAGATGTTTTCCCAAAGTGATACCGAGCAGCTGCCGGCAGGACTGACACGGGATGAATTGGAGTTATTTTTTCCGCACTTCCCATAAACGGATTTACGGCCGTCGTCGTCACCGTCAGCCCAGCCCATCCGGCCTATGTACAGTGTCCTTTGGCCTCCAATGCCATACACGTGATTACTTACGGTTGAAGCGTTACGAATACGTGTTTTTTCCTATGAAAAAAAAAATATAAACATAAATAAAAGACCCCCTCCTAGTATCTAGTGTGCGATCGATGGAAATCATTCTGAGCACCTTTGCCGATGAATCAATACAGCTAAATTGATTTTCAATTGATTTTCAGCGTGTGGAGTTCGTGGGAATTTCGTTGCAAGTCATGATTTTTCCACCCGGTTGGGGTGAGAGATGACCTTTTCTTACATCCCACTAAGAGAATGGACACGTGTGTTGCGTTCGTATATGAAAAGATGAAAGCAACGATGTGCTTGGGAAATCTGGAGTTTTTATTTTGTTTAAATAAATTTGTGTTCATTCTACAGGAAAGGTTTTCGTTTATCCTATCCTGAATAATAAGGCAAAACCCCAAGATTAAAAATCCACAGTTGACCCTTTTTATACTGGAATTTGAACAATTATGAATGGTTAAACAAGTCCTAGATAAATATTGAGACTGACCAAAGCCGAGGATATTTTTATCCGGCGCACGTACGCCCAGAACATTTGTAGATAATATTTATTCAAGCGTGTATCATACATGCAGGTTAAAACGTTGTAACGAATTTCGTTGGGAAAATATTTGATTCTGATTATACTAAAGAAATAAGCACTGTCACGTCATGTTCAAATTTGTCTTCACAAAGTATATATTAGTCTTCACAAAGATAAGAAAACATTTGCTTAAAATTTACGCCTGTAGCATTTGGCTGGTTCGTGTAGCGTTTGTCGGTTTCGTGTAACAATTTGCTCGTACGATTGTAGCTCGCTTCGGCTACTGACCGCTCGGATGCACCCCGGACCGTGTCCGTAAAAGTGCATCGAATTAATGTAAGCAGTCCATTAACCGAATCCGGTGCATTCCGCCCGTCAACGGCGCAGGCATACCCATCGATTTCCATCCAACTCCATCGCGGGCAGAAATGGGTTTGGATTTATATGGGTTTGGCGTTTGCTTGCTGATGGTTCACAGTGAGACAGTGGATGAGTTGAAAGCGAAAGTAAACTTCGTACAAAATTGTTATAAATTGATCAATCTGGCTGACAAGCGAGATGGATTTTATTTAACATTTTATTTACAAATAGTGGTAAGTTCCCTTTAGCACTCATTTGATTTTAAAATACCATGAGAGTTCAATTACTATGCAGATTAAAAGCTTATCATGTTCGTCTTTTTGTAGCTTATTTTGGAAGAAACCACTACTCCCATAAATATCTTACTGTACGATGATCCTTCACAACATAAAAAGCATTTAAAAAAGCGATTTACGTTGCTACTGTTGCGGATCGTGAAACTATTCGATCCACTCTGCGCCACTGGACGATACTTCGTTTCGATTGCCAGACCGGACGCATTGGAATGGTGACAGCAAGCTCCTCTCTCCCCTCGATACCCTTAGATGCGCACACTTTGAAGAGACTACGAAGAAGATTGCCCGCGATCACCATTTAGAGATACCCATCTTGATCGCCCTAATGTGAGGTATATGATAAAGGCTGCCATGTCGTCGTCGTTGCGTAACTCGAATGCAAACACGCGGGGACCAAAACCGATCCACGCTCTCGCTTTGGACATGAGCACCGAGGTGATGCGGGAGCTTGTTCTGCTGGTCCATCAGCACACCATCGATCGGGGTTCAATTTACAAGGTGCCACTTTTCACAGTCCACCGGTACCATCCGGTGACAAATGGTTTTTCACCTGCACGTCATCGTCGCCTTCTGTTCTCGCGGATGTGCTTGCACACACAAGCACACATATAGAACTGACCCTGACCCAGAACGAAGACGGCCAACGGACGAGCAACCTCCAAATGGTCAGCTAAATGCAAGAGAATAGAGCATGGGCACGCGTCTCGTGTTCCGAGCATGGTTCGATACTCCATAGTGAGCTTGCTATGCTTTATCGATTTTTTCCTCTTCTTTCCAAACACCAAGCGATAAATCACGTGTGTCGTCTTGGAACATTGAGAAATGTGCCTTAAAATCCACATACTTTACCATTTTTATCTATTTTAATACGTTTGGGGATAAGAGGCAACAAAGTATAGAGGAAAGTAAGGTGATAAGGTGATTTTAAGGTGATCTTTGGTTAAAAAATCTATATATTGGATAGCAGCTCTCAAAATTGAGTTATCATAAGGCGATTAATACGTCATTTATAATGTGTCCAATTTAGTTATACCGTTTTCGACCCCAAGTAAACATTATTCAGCTACATCTGCAAAGTGTTCAACCGCAAGTAAACATTTGACGTTCAACTAAATTGTTGTTGGCCATCTAAACATGCTTCAAACGTAAATGAATATTGTTCATACCCAACTAAACTTTTGAAACCTTCAAGCTGATGCGTTTACATGATATTTTACTACGTTTTGTTGCTTTCATTTACAAAGATCGTTGGAATAAACATAGACATAATTTATAATTCAGGCAAATTAAAATTTTTCATGAGCGATAACACGATAAGAAACGAACCCGGGCGATATAAACGTAAATTGACATCCGAGGTTTCCAATGTTTAGTTGGGTATGCACAATATTCATTAACGTTTGATCCACGTTTAGATGCGAAACAACAATCTAGTTGGATGTCAAATGTTTACTTGCGGTTGGACACTTTGCAGATGTAGCTGAACAATGATAACTTGGCTTCCAAATCGAGGTGTGAATATAATTGTTGAGTTTGATGAAAACCAATAAGTACGATAAAACTACAGATGAATGGTTCGATAAAAATTAAAAAATCTCATAATGCACAACATTTGGAAAATTTGGAAATTGGAATTGGAAAATGTGTTACAGCTTTTTCTCAAACTCGTATTTTATTTCACTTCTGTGTTCACATTGCGTGCCTGTACTCGATTGAGAATGAGATGCCTCTCAACAAAACCACATTTCAAACCCTTGAAACAAATGTAACGTTGCGTTCGCTTCAATATTTGAACATATTTTTCGTTCGTTTCACTTTCCATTCCGGCCAACATCCTCCCAGTATTTCCCTCCCAACGCCGGGGGATGTTACTAACCCTGCAAACCTACATTCCGCCGCACTTCCTGCAAAACGGAGCGATTCAGGAAAAGTTGTCTATAAATTTTCCGCTTCGCAATATGTCTTTTCCTCCCCCTTCCGAGAAAGGAAATGTGCCGGAGAGTCCGGTCCGGGAAACTGCAAGCTGTTGCCGAACAAGACCGGATAATGGCACCGGTTCACAGCGCTCCGTTTCGATGGGAAGGAAAAATGGTGGATGCATCCTGCTCTTCGGACGATTCAGAGCGCAGTTCGGTTTGTACTGTTACTGTGTAAGTGTGCGGTTTGCCGCCGTGTTCGTGCGGCTCTGGCGAAAACCGCCATTACATCGTAATACATATTTATGTTAATGTCTTCCGGTGGCAACATAAAAATGACTAATGCAGCAGACTTGCCTGAGAGTGGCGTAGCACGCTCGTGAGCGTTATGTGTGCCCGGGCCGGAGGTTAGTTGGAATCACAGTGCAATTCGATGCATCTCTCGCCAAAGTCCTCCACGTCCTCCATTTGAGCCGTCGATGGTGGAAAACTAATTTCGAATGCTGCCATTCATCGCGTTCGATTAGCAGCAGCAGCAGGCTGGCGATGGGAAGGTGACGAAATGAGCCAAACCAAACCGCAAATTCGTCGCAAAGTGCAACGCCGCGTGCATTTGATTCGATTCCAATTTCGCATGCCACAGACCCCGATCCTTTCCCTGCCACACGGGCAGTCCGATGTTGGCCCCAAAACCTGCCGTTAAAGCAATTCCAGTGAATTATTCATTCGCATTTCCATCAAAGTCAAGTGGGCCGCACGAAAATTCGCCATCCGGAGTGTGGCACGCGCTCCCTTCCAAGCCTCGGAGACAAATCTCGACCCCTACCGTGTGGCCTCGCGTCTTGTCGATGGTCGTGCGGTGGATTTTCCGCGACCGTGTAACGTTTGTAATGGCTTCTGCAACATCGAACAACGCGTTGTCGTCCCGTTCCGTACCTTCTCGTCCGGAGAAGCGACGGGCAAACAGCGAACCTATCCTGCACCTGAGCCGGCAAACCAGAAGAACAGAGCTCCTAAGACAAAGACACCAACTCACCGAGATCTGCAAATTGCTTCATGAATTTGTCATACATTAGCATCAACCGCGTCACGCGAGGCTGGAGGAATGGAATGGAGGCCTGTCTTTCCAGGAGATGGTACGATACACGTGTACCTGATGCCGATTCTGAAAACGATGGGAACTGTGGTAGGCTTGAGCCAGGGAAAGGCGGTGGAAATCCATCTCCGCGCGTCTCGGGAGATTTTAAATCCAATTTCAGTCTTACCATTTCTTCGCCATGAAGGCGGAAGGAGAAGAACCACCAACTCCGTGTGGCGACCGTAATGTCGCGAAAGCCATTGCCATTGTGGATTGTTATTTATTGGAAGCTCTTCTTGCGTGGAGTGGAACAACCGTATCCATGTTTTCTTTATTGGATTGGACGTTCAGCTTTCAAGGAGGTGGAGGAGGAGTAAAGAAAGTGATTCCTCGCGTTCGTACTCGAGGCAGAATGTACGTGTCCATTGGGTCTCATCTTACAATTTACATTTCTTATGTTTTCTCAGCTGGCAGGACGCTTTAATATCGCTTTGTTAGAGCCGGCGGTTTGGAAAGCTGGAGCGATTCTCGGACCAATTAGATGTTCAAGTTCAAAGCGGCCAACTCCGAATGTGTCACTCCGGGACATTGAGGTTCAAGAGCTAGAACCATTAAGGGACACCAGCATGGCCAGTAGCACCTGAGTGCCAGACACCGAACCTTCCCGTTGGCTAGAGAAGTCGCACACTTCTTGGTGCACTGGAGCGACTATTTAGTGCAAGTATTCGTCCGCGGAGACTAGGTCAACATATGAGTGGGCTCGTTTAGTGCTCGCGTACGCTCGGGGGGAGAGAAAAAAAAACAACCAGTGAAGCCTGGAGGAAGTGGAGGTTGCCTGGTTGTGAGTGACCGGAGGTGGGTAGTGTTTAGTTTTCAAGGGCAACCGGTTTCCGACGCTGCAAGACGACAAGCTGATCTCAAGTACGTCCGGCCCGCTGCATCCAAACCGGTGCGGCGCACGTTGGAAGGGACGGGTCCGTTGGTGCGGGGTGGGGGGGCTGGCGTGAGGATTAGGTTACGTCGGGGAAGCGGGTTGTGTATGCAGTTTGAGCTTTGTTTTTTTTCCTGCGTCAGTAACAGCGCTCTACGGAAAACGTCGAATAAGTTCTTTGTTCGGTGGATTAGATTTAACCAAAAGTGTTCCCTAATTTGTGTAGATGCGTTTAATATCCCTTTCCATTTGTTTTTAGCTTTTAAATCTATTTGCATTTGACAGATTGCATTTGACAGATTATCTGATTAACTACTTTGGTTAGTGTTTAGTTTAGCTATTGTTTACATGGACCGTTTGGATACTTTATATTCCATTGTCCGGCTTTCTTTTTAACTAGGTTTATACTCAGAATCATGTAAATTACGTAAATTAAGCTGAGTTATATTAGAGTATTACTTGCCGTTTTCATATACAGGGTAACTGTACCAATTTTGGGGCACTAAGTCATGTTACCAAAACTAGGCTGCATTTTATAAGTGTTAAGAACAGAATATTTTACATATTTATACAAATTAGGATTTAAAGTTTATCATATAAAATACACGAAAAAAGCGTATATTTCAGCCTATCCGGTTGTTTCTATAATGGTGGTATGGTTCCTATAGTGGTGAAATCGTGTTCTTATAGTGGTCGTAGTACTTGGAAAACTTGGAAAATACTGAATATACTTTGACTGCAATTTATTTTTGAAGCATATTTCAAACAGAATGGCCAAATTACTCATAGTCCAAAACATTGTTTTGTTCATAGACGAATCCATTGGTCTCATAAACCATTGCTTTTTGGGGTGATTTATAGCCTTAACGAAATCATGGCCCTCTTGATAAATTCTTAAGAAATCCAGCATATTAGTACAACTTGTTTGGAAAACATGAATTTTGGAGAAAACCTCGTAGAAGACCAAAGAACATTGCATATTAGCACAAATAACGCTATTGTAGTTATTTCTTCGAAGAGCTAGGATTTTATTCCACTATTTGTACTAGCACCACTATAAGAGCACTTACCTTATGCTAAGTTGGGTAGTAAACCCAGTCTCTTGTTTCATTTTCTCGATGGAATAATGATTGTTACATCTTTATTGTAAGTCTACCTGCTAAAAATACGATATTGTCGTTGTGTGATGGACTGAGCTAGATCTCAGATAGAGTTATCGTCATCGGGGATATTTTGCGTCCGATTTGGTCGCGCACGATTGTACAAAGGTGTTTGCAAATGCCGCTCTCCTGTCGGCACCTCGGCTAATCGGGTCAAGTGTGCCGCGCCGGTGACACGAAAGTGTAATTATGCTTATCGAGATCGAGCATCGGTTGCGTGAAGATGAGTTTAGGGTGCGTTGGGCAGGCATGCGTTGTTTCATTGCTGCGCTCTTTATGGTCTGAATAAATGAATGATATCGATCGCAAGGTAAATGATATTAAAACACCATTAGGATAGTCCTTGGATGAATATGGACTTTTCTGGTATGGATTCGTTTGCAATTCCCGCTTTGATCTCTATGTTGTTTGATCAAACTCATAAGCTTGGTCAAAGGCATAACATGGGATTCTATCATTGGACTGTCACTTTTAAAACCACATGAGAACAATTGGGAGTTCTTTTTTGAAGAATTTTCAATAATTTGACTTGAGACCGAATGTGTGCCATAGGTATAAATCACATGAAAATGGAATAAAACATTTATCTTGTCCAGTTATAGCCGACATAAGCCCTCAATTCAAAGATGCTAAAATTGTTTAACCGTCGTAACATCCTTCCCTCCCACTTCTCACCGATCGTGAGTTTTAATGTATTTTGGTATTTAGCGATGAAATGTGACCGCTCCTTCGACCGTCAGCGCGCAACTCTGCGCCGGATGCTGCAAGGCTTCACATCTCCCTGTCGAAGGCCAAGGGAACCGTCCCGTACCGAACCGTAGATTGTCGCCGGTGCGCACACAGCGCGATTGCCTAACCTTAACCTAGCTCCCCGTCGAAGTAATCATCATTTTAGGAATGTTGTAATGCGCATCGATGCCGCTTATGTCATTTCTGGCGAGCCGCGCACGAGATGATGGTCGCGCTCGCGATGGATATATTTATTCTTGACATTAAATGATCGATAAAGTGGAAAAAAACAAGCAAGAGACGAACCCGATATCAACCAGGTGAAGAACACGACGCTGCCCATTCTAGTATCCAAGAGCATTGAAGAAAAAAGAAGGAAACTCATCGCTCCTACCAACTACGGTTCACTGCCGGTGTGTAACTGTCGATCGAAAATGGTGCACAAAACCGTGATTTCATCCTGTTTAATTAGCCAATCAATTAGTGCCCAATCCGTCCAGTTGGTGGCCGTTTGGTGGAGACCTCCCCGCGAGTAACAAAACTGATCCGGGCCCAAAGTGGTTACGACGACGAGTGTTGCAGAGGTCAGACATTGCCGTGTGTTTTTTATTGTTCACTCGCTTAGCTGAAGTTATTACTTCACACACTCCAGTCATCTTTTTGCCATTTTGGTTTTTTTTTGTGCGACTGGAATGTTTTATGACCGTGAAACATACTGTCAATGCCAATGTTGCGTGCGAAAGGAAGCCTATTTATAGCTGAAGCTGCGACTTGCCGGGTAATTATGTTCTATGTTGGATGTAACGCAAGGTTGAGCTTCAGAGACTCTAAAGGGAAACGCAAACAAAGGAACTTCAAATAAGTAAAAGAGCCTTAAAATGTTGTTTGGCGTGCGTTAGGTATTATTTCAAAGTGACGAAACGAAGTCATATTAAGGTTATGAAATAGTGTTTCTTGAGATGTGATTATTGATCAAAATGATTTGTAGGAATCTTTTAATTTCGGGGTAGGTGCATTCTGGTTAATACACAGCCAAAAGAACTGTTTGATTCTTTTCTTATTGAAATGGTTAGTCATCCAATAATAAATAGATATATTGTAATAAATAAGAACTTTTAGTTCTAATTCAATCAAAAGGAGGAATTGAACGATATAACAATTTAATTGGGTGATTTAACGAATCCAAGTTATTATACATTCAATAATTTCTTTCTCAAATGTTTCATATCCGATTGAATTTGTTTTTTACTTTTTTTCATGAAGAAACCAGGTAGCGGAATTTGGGGCAATTGTGCCAACTTAAGCTATTCGGTCTGTAAATTACTTAAATCTGTTTGCTAAATGCCTTAAATAGTTTCAGTACGATTTTACACTTATTTGCTCACTTGCCTTTGAGTTTCTGAAATATAAACGCAAAAACAACTATTCTATGATTGCATTAAAAATGGTTTCACGTACGTGGAAATCACGTACTTTTTTGTTCTTTATGGCAAAAGTGCCACGCGTATGGGGCAAGTCGGCCACCTAGTTTAATTGATGTTTTTGATGGAAAATTTTTGACTGCTTATTTAATTTGGTGGACATATTATTAGATTAATTACACTCCATTTTGCAGCACAGCATAAAATATATGAAAAAAATGCGAAAAGTTGATTTTTCTGCATGAAATTCGGTACAGTATATCAAGTAAGAGATTTTGGATAAAGTTATCTGTATACTAATTTGCCGATTTAATTAAATTTTTACTGAAAAAAACCCAGCTGGCTCATTTGCGCCAAATTCCTGTAAATAATATTTACACTCATTAACAAATTTGATTTTTTCTCAATGTATTCTCATCCAAAATACCTGGATAAAACTGCGAACATGCTAGAAATTAAACTACATCGGAACAACTTCAACACAATTAGACATTTAATTTGTCCTTGCGGTCCTTACGGGTAATTGCGCCGCCGGTTGTAATACAACGAAACACCAGACACTGTACAAGTGGCACTTGCCATGCCAACTGGCACCAAACATTGCGAGGCCACTTTGTGTGTGCGTTTGTGCGCCTGTGCGTGTGTGTCTGTGATGATTGTTCAACAGCACCCGACCGAAAGCCGTACGATTTACTGGGCCACGCGTCTACCGGGTGGCATTTTACCGGGAAAATTTATTACCACTTTTCCACGTACATTACATAGTTTTCCCCGGGCTGCCGCCCGCCAGCCCGTCAGCCCTTCCCCGTGTCACGGTGACAGGCACAGGTTTGGTGAGAGAAAAGCCACAAAGCCATTGGTTCCGTTTGCGAGATCAGGTACCGATTTGCACGGCGGGAGTCATAAAGCCAGGCAACGAGCTCCGTTCTACAGAACCTGACAAACGCTAAACCCCCGGGCCCGGTTTCATAGGAGAAATATCGAATTTTTGTTTATAAGTTACCATCTCCCATCGACTCATGCGCACTTCCACAGGTCCTGTTTACGAAACCTGAGTTGGGAAGTAGGGAGGGAGGGGAAAGTCGTTCGAAAAATCGGAACAATTCTTCCTGCTTGAAAGAAAGTCTGCGGTTAAGGCCCTTTCCTTCGGAGCGCCGGACCAAAAAGCTAACCGAACCACAGGACCGATAAATCTGTAGTCATAAAAATGCCATCTACGGAGTGCTCCCTCGGTGGGAGGGTTGTTTTCCACAAACCACCGAGGAGGGAAAGGTCAGGCGACCGGGAAAGCCGGTAGTTAGTAACAGTTTTAGTCCCACTTCGGGTTCGGAGCAAATGTAGAAAATTCGTTTTTCGTTCAGAACGTTTGTCTTCCATGCCTCCGATTTAGAACTTTCTGTCAATCAGTATCGTTCATTGGTCGTCCATAAGGACTGTGAGTATTGAAGCGTTGAATAAATGTTTTTTACTTGAATCTTTTGGATTTGGGTTTTCTCCTTTTTTGTGTCGAAAAAGGAAGATTTTCTTTGGTTGCTGTTTTATTTCAAGCATGGAAGATTTTATTCATTTATATAATAAATATTATTTTAATTAATATACTTTATTTTACACTTAATCAAATGAAAAAGAAGTATTTCGTGTATGCATCTAGATCAGGGGTCGGCTAATTCCGGCCCGCAGGCCAAATTCGGCCAACATTTTTATCCAAAATAGCTACATTCAAGGAATACAGCTTCCATACCCATTACGACATTCAATAAGATTCGCAATGTTGAAAACTTCTCGAAGCTGAGTTATTTTAATTACTACAAGTATGGCAGTAAAAACTTGATTTTTTTAAAATAATTTGAGTAGAGTATAAATTTGAAGTGTAAATAAAGTAATTATCTTACAATACAACAAACCGAAATTTATGCGTTGAAAAAGATAAAAATTCAACGAAAATAAGTATCAAAATATTAGGAAAAGTTTAAGATAAAATTTAAAGTATTTTAGTATAATGCACTTTTTTACGAAACTATACGATATATAAAAATGATACTCCATTCAAAAGGGTCTAGCACTACCTGCAAAACATTAAATCATCGTTTAAATTAAGGTATCCAGCCCGTGGCTTCGGTTTATTTTTGGTCATCTGGCCCTTGTTAGGAAATGTATGAAATGTGTGAAATGTGATAAATGAGTTGAGCAACTGCGAAGCAATTGATTCCTGTAGGACAAACCGATCATACCCTCTAAAAAGTATGCTATCAGTCTCACCGCAAACTAAACCCCTTAAAATATTACACCCTTTATGAAAATCCTTGTTTTTGTTTGATTTGGTGCTTGTTTTTGGATCATGATGAAATAAGAGACTTTTTTCCTTCTATTTTCTCCTTCAAAAACATCAACACTCTTGGTGGAAAATCTTAGTTATCAATCGTTTTGCTCACCGCTGCGGCAAAGATCCCTCCTTTGAAACTTCTCGCAACAGAAATGTTTTGATAGTCGGGAACCAAACATACCCAAAAAGCCCGAAAACTATACTGCCGGGAACAACATTCCAAAACACTAGATTTATGCGCTATTTCGAAGCGTTCGAGTTCAAAGCGGCCCCCCAGTATCTCGAGGAATCTTTCCCACCTTCTCCTACTCGGGAGGCTGGAGGACGTTGTACAAAAGGACCCGAAATTGTTTCTTCGATATTTTTGGAAACCGCACAGCTCGAACTCTCTTCCCCGTGTCCTCTCGTCTTCCGGTTGCAGGATGCAGATGAAACCCCAAAAGTAAAACAAGACCCAAGCACACCCCGTCGTGTCGCAGGTTGGGTGAACCGGGAAAATGAAATTCCGGTGGCTTCCGGAGGTTGGGGGGGGGGGAAGGAGGGCCATAGTTTTGGGGTTTGAACTTGTTAAAACTTTTTGTTTTCATAGGCCCGAGGGATGGAGATGTGCCTGGGTCGGGGATGAGCTATCGACTTCTTGGAACGCTGAGTGTGAGAAGCAGCCCGGCAGAGTTTGAAACTCGAATTCGGGTCGATGATGATTAGGATAACGATATGTTTATAGTGTTACGAAACCGAAGGATGTCGATCAATGTGGAAACGGCTCTCAACAACTGCCCACAAAAGTCGTAGAAATGATTAGCATATTGTACGTGGGCAATGTACAATAACGGGTGCTTAAGTAACGCAAGGGTCCATTTTGGTTAACTTTATTAATGAAGTAAACGAAGAGGTCATCTTTTTCAATCGTGTTTATTATGTTTTCTGTTTCATTGGCGTGTTCCGTTGTAGCAAAGGATTTTATCTGATCCAAAGACAAACATATTTCGTGAAATAAAATACTACTCGAATGACTCCTAATGTTTATTTCCGTTTTCTTCTCCCTTTCCCACAGTTGATTGATGACCTAGCGGAGACTTTGGTAAAGGACTAACATTCGCCCGGTAAGTAATTAGGACCACCCGGTAACGATGCCCATTACGACAGCTGCGTATTACTTAGTCAGAACCGCACAAAAGCACGCCTCGCCACTAGGTTCATAAAATTAACATGATTCTTGCGTGCCTCCGATTGACCGATTGCGCAACGTCCTTGGTGAGCATTTGTTTGTGCGCGCGGTTGCTCGGCACGGCAGTCCACTCCTCCACGATTTCAGTACTTTCCATTTCGACAATGAAAATTTGATTGCGACAAAGGAAACTCAGGACCTCCAAATAATTCACGAAAATACGGCCAAGCGCCGTTTCACAGTGGGCTTCGACGTGGGTTCAAAGACGTTTCAGGTAATCAGTGGGGGGAGGTGAAATTTCAAAATCGATTGGAGTTGGGTTGACCGAAAGATAAGTTGTTATTGCTTTATTTTATCTGATTTTTTTTCCAGGCGATATAAAAATCACTAGCTTTGAGTGCTTAAAGTTAATTTCTTAATCCCCATCGATTTTTCCATTCTGTTTTGTTGACGATATGTCTTTTCTAAAATGTTGATGAACCATGGTTTTGCTTACGGGTTTTGGACGTCACCCATATTGTGGGTGACAGCAGAAATCCTCACCTTTTCACTAATGTAGTATAGACTTATACCGAAGAAGGCTATAGTAATTTTTAAAAAATGTATCCTTTAGGAAGCCTAATTGTAGCTTGGGTTTTGAAAACAATTGGTTTAATACATTTTGAAACAAAATTTTAATAATAGAAATGTTCTAAAAAATGTACTAAAACTTCCTTCGATTTCTAGATTTGTGTTGGAACTTCCTTTATATGGAAATTCAGGAATTTTATTATCGAAATTCACCTGTTCGAATGAAGTTAAAGTTTTATTTTCCACTTTATGAGCCGATGTTCAAAGTTTGGCGTTGCTTTTCTGTCATTTGTATCATTATTTCGTTTGTTTGCTCTGCTCGAAATTTTTATTACACTTTATCATGTATTTTTTCGCATGTTTTCTTAAGTTTATTCGCTTTATTCGCTACTTTAAAACAACTGACTACCCTGGAGTAATGCGTTAATAATTATAAACTGCATTTAAATTGACCACCGTAAATCATTGGAAACTTTTTCGTCGACCTAATAAATCGTCGGTTTGTATACCTCCACACCGCGTTTGCGTCCATGTTCAGAGTACAAAGCGCCATACAGCGCACCGGATCGTCTTCCACCTTTCGAAGCTTTCGTCCCACCGACGCAAATGACGGTGCGCGACATGCCAGGAATACTAATAGGGGGAGGTCCGATGTACGCGGGGTTAAGATTTTACGAGTAGCAGCTTTGACGAAAGCACGCAAACATTCGATAATGAACTCCAAACGGCCCAACCCCCCACACGGTGCCGGGGTTGATGGTGGATGGCCACGCGAAAACAGCTGGTCCGGTGCCGGGAACCTTCAAGGACACGCGCGCCAGTCCACAACACACATGGCGTGTGGCAACGGTCGTGCCCTACGCGAGTTTGCGCCAACTTTGCGCCAGATTTGTCGCTACCCCACACCTTTCGACCAGCTACCTCCGTCTCCGCCCCGCTGGCGCCTGAAAAAGGTGCCGAAGTTCTCACAGCGAGACGCCGCACAAACATCGCTGGCTCGCGTGGACGCCATGGGTTAGCGCAAATGACCTCGTCCATAGTACATAGTGTTGCTTGCGTGAGGCGATGCTTTCCGCCGCGGGAAGGTGGACGAAGTTTGTGCATCGCATTATTACATACTCCGGTCGCTGTTGGGCAACATGTTTGCTCATTTGTTTTCTTGCTCGCATCTAAGAGGACCATCTGCTGATAAAATGCTTTCCAAGGTGGCTCTGTTTCCTTTTTCCTTTGGCTGTGACAACATTTCTCTCTGGTTAGAAAATATGTTTAATTAAGTACGTGTAACGTAAACTTGTCATACTGGTGTATAATAATTTCAATTTTATTACCACAGTTTGGTATTTAATGACCAATGGGAACTTACTAAATAATACCGGGGAATTACTGCCTTTGTTAAACAGATATGGAAATAACAGGCAGGATGAATATACAACAGGTTAAGTATTGCTTGCGCTGAAATACTGATTCCATTTGTTTTTGGTAGAAAATGCATAACTTTTCTTAATTAATACTTTTCTGGTTAATTTTAATCAGGCGAGTGTAGGTCTGTTCTGGTAATTTATATTTGTGCATAGTAATAATTCTCTTCATAAGTACTACTCTGGTAAATTAAATCAAGGGGGCCTAGGTATGTTATCATGATTTACACACTTTTATTTAACAGTCACATTTTTATCTTACTGATAAGTGTTTATCGACGAGGAAGTCGAAGTCATTATTTATATTTGTTCGATATCGGTTTTTTAATGCCCTTGTTAACTATTTTGTCCATGTTATTGTCAGTGACATATTTCTCGATTTTTCAGGCAACCATTTGATTTAGGTTTTTGATTTAAATCCAAACACTGAATCGATCGATCAATTTCGGGGTCTTGACGACTAAAATCATATTAGATTTTGGCTTAAAAACATGACAGCGGTTCTTTTTTGTGATTTCTCATAGTGCTAAGGATCTAAGCCCTATTATTATTAATTCTTCGATAGGCGTAAAACGAACTACCAAAACAAAAACGGAGTCTTTCCATAACATATTTGATCATTAATTGATTGAAGATTCATTCATATTAATTAGTCTGAAACTAAAAAACCCAACTCTATCTAATATGATGGAAATTAAACGCTGGGCCTGTATACGTCAACAAAAGTTTACGTCGTTTGACAAATCGTTCGTAGCTAGTTCATAGTAGCGTGGTTTGTTCTTTATGACTTCAATTTGTATGACAGAAGATTCGAACATGGACTTATAAACGGAAGTCTTGAGTGTTATAAACGTAGGAAAGATGGTAATGTTTGGGCCCGAACTCGGTTTTACGTCGCTGTCAAAGTCCCATAAGGTGACGTAAAGCGGGGCCGGACTGTATATAAATGTATTTGCTTGTGCATTTCACTAGATTGATGTTTTTCATCTCATCATCAACACCTAATGAAAGAACAGGTCTTTCGGATTATTTCTTGAAAGAACGAGTCGTTATAGCAGATAGGGATGGCAGAATCATAGCAACATCTCCTGTATGTTTACTTGATTTTGGTTGCTTTTCAAATAGCAAATGAGTAAAAAAAAAAGATGGACTCAAACAGACCAAAATGACTATAATTTAATGTAACGTCTGTTTTTGTTCACCCGCTAAAAAAAACCGCATCATGCTCTCAAGGTGAAACGAAATATGCCCTTATGTAAGATGAAGCGAACTGTAGCCAGCGATCTCATGTTACCAGCTGACGTGGAGCAGGAAGTGAACGGATAATCCGCTTCCCCAGGCCCTGGAGGAGGCCCATTTTTATTTGATTTTCTTGCATGCAGAGCCCCAGCAGAGATGAGTCGTTCCGTTTCCGATGGTCAAGGTGCTCGTTGATACGTCGATCAATCATTAGAAGACCCTTCCCGCGGCCCTTTCTTCCTCCCTTCGGCCACCAGTATCACTAAGCATCTTAATTAATCAACGACAGCGTAGCCTCGCGTACGGCCGGCCTGTGGCAGCCCCAGCGTCGTCTAATTACTTCCTTTGTTCTCGCGACTGACACTCGACGATAAACGACACCTTCGGCAGTGGCTTCTCCATCCCCTCCTCCTTCTCCATCCCAGCCCACCGATGTGGGACACGCGAGAACAAGATTCCTCCAGGCTCCGAACCAAGAAACCCGTATTGTGGTCTCGCATAGACAATTATTCTCCACCTGATGCACCTGCCTGGTGGATGCATTGCATTGTCTTGGTCCCACGCAAATCCGCTCACTATCTCACGCCGACCACAAAGCCGCGATCGCCTACTGCGGGACGGGGGGGAGGGCGTTATATAACGTGACTGCAAGCGGCATATGCATATGCACACGCGAAGTTCTAACGTCGAAACAATGTCGATAAATTTCCTCGTCCAGCGTGCGCGTTGGAAAATGGCCGACCCTGGCCGACTGCCCCCAACGTTCCGGAACGCCGGAACAACCGGCACGGAACGGCGCGATATGAGTTCCGAGCCCAAAAAGGTGACCGTACGCCGCCTACCGGGTCGAGAGAGATTTTCCGGGCAAACAAACCGCACGTCGGCCGCGAAAACCAGATCGCCGACTAGATTGGTAACCACCTTCGGGGGATTTATGATATAATGGGGACTGTGGCCGACTTTCCCGACCGAGTTTCCTTCTCTCCCCACCCCCGTGTCAAGGGTTACCCTACTGATGCTCGCCGAACGTTAACAATGTTTGCCATCGTATCGTTCGTGCACATCATATCGGTTCTAACCGGACCCTTCGACATCATTACGTCTCCCGAAGGTGTGCATTAAGGTTTGCAACAAAACAAATCTTCCCGCCCCGAGACCTGCGTGGGTTGGTTTCGCGGGGCGGAAGTGTTGGAAAATGTCAATCACTGGAAAACAACGTGTCAGATCTCGCAGCCCGGAAGGACCACTTGCAATCGACAGGGAAGGATAAATTGCTTTCAATCTGACGCGAGGCAATACCTTTTGGGTTGCGGTTTCTCTAACCTCTAACCCTCTATTTGTTTTGATAGGTAAACGCCTTCGATACGCTCCGATCCTTGAGGTTTCAATTTAAAATTGGACGTGTGCTCCACTTTTAGCGCTGTTGATTCATTTTGTACGACAAATTAGTTTGATCACATAATTTACAGACAATTAAAAATATATTCTACTCGCTCAACGTATTTTGTTTTATACTCTGAAACAACCTCATTAAACGGATTTCTGAGTATAATTTTTGCAATATTCATCAATTCCAACTCATGGAAAGTATCATTAAAACTTGCAAAGCAGATCTGTGTAATTAATTATTAAAAATAATGTAATTCGATAGAACCTTTTTACAATTTATTTTTCAGTTTTTCAGTATTGTTGAGAATCCGGACATTATCTGTTATCGTTGTATTTATTGAATTCCGTATTCAAAAGATAACTCCATTTCAGTCAGTTCAATTATAGTACGAAGTTATAAAGCGATTGCATTTTCTTTTATTTAATTTACACTTAATTTTTAGTGGTTTCTAAAAGGCTTCTTTTTATGCTAAAGATCGCTGTCGGTCATCAGATATAGTTTACAGGTAATTAAAAAGGTTTTCTACTCAGTCAACTCATTTTATTTTATACTCTGAAACAACCTCATTAACACGTTGACTCATTAACACGTTGACTACCACGCTGTTTTAGTACGGATTTTTAGTACAATAATTGTTTGTTAAAATTAGGTTATCAGATGTATAGATAAACCGGTTTTCGTAAACTAAGCAAAAACTAGACTTCCCAAAGAGTACTTTCCAGCAATTTTTATAGTCTACTACTACATAAGTCCAATACTATGTCAGTGTAAAGGGCCGGTAGGCAACAAGCAATCACCTACTATTTGGGTGATATGGCAGTCAACGTGTTAAACGAATTTCTGAGTATAACTGAGTATCAATTCCAATTCATTTCCAAGTCTCATTAAAACTTGCAAAGCAGATCTGTGTAATTATTCATTAAAAATAATTTTATTCGAAAGTGCTTTTTTATAATTTATTTTTCAGTTTGTCAGTATTGTTGAGGAGCCGGACATTATTTGTTATCGTTGTATTTATTAAATTTTGTATTCAAAAGACATTCCATTTCAATCCGTTCAATTATAGCATGAAATGGTAAAGCGGGAATGCAATTTCGTTAATCGAATTTACCCTTCATTTTCAGGGAATTCTAAATGTCTTCTTTTTATTTGATGGAATTCTTAAACCCTTGTTTGCAACTTCGATTTCTTCGATTCTAAAATATGTCGCTGTCGGTCATCGGTATGTGCTAATGGTCAGTTTGTTTTTCTATAACTGCATACCACTCCGGGATCGATGCAGCCGGTTGCAGAGCGATGTTAAACATGCTAATTTGAGGTGAAAAATGCAACAACAAGTAAGCGATAAACGGAGCTGTCAAAATAAAGTTACCTTCGCTTTGTGTGATCATGACAAACAAAATGAATTGAAATGTGCATGGAATGTTTCGACGAATTTAAGACCATTTCATGCCTGTTAATGTCAAACACCAATTGCACCTATTTCAATGAATATGCAAAAAAGTCATTCCTACGCAAAACAATTGTTTTAGTTATAGAAACGTCAGTCTAGTTAGTTATTTATAAGTTCCCGTATGATATTTGTTTTCATCCCTCTCGTTCCATCGTGTTGAACCGTTCGCTAATTTACACCTAAGTTATCAAAGCAAACCTAATGTCATAAACGCTACCGTCCGACCGGCGAAACGAGAGCTTCATTGTGTCCGTCTGGCTGTTTATTTACCTCCCAAATTCATCATCAATCACACTGGCGTCGTCGGGACCGGGGCACAGACGCTGTTCGCCTGTAGCATTGTAAATATTTGAACTGCTTCCCTCGCCCCGACGACCACTTGCCACTCAGCGACTGGCAAAATTTTCATTTCGATCCCAACTCTGGCGGCGGTTGCGAACCCCGTTTTGGGGTGTCTAAAACGAAAATGTTATCTAGAAAAGTAAACTGGCAAACGAGAAGAAAAGTATGTGAATATCAAGTAGTCTCAGGCGGACGGGGAAAAGGGGTGAGGGAAAAGTGCAACGGTAGTAGTGTCCATCGCTCCACAAGTCTGCCTCCCTCTGGACGGTGGGACAGAGAGTCGCATGGAAGATGGGCAAAAGCCCCCTAGGAGAAGCATCCATTTCCCTGGAATGTCGGTTGATCCTTCTTTAATGGCAGATTTGGCGAACAGGCGGACGTTAGAACTAGACAAGTCTCAAGCGATGGTATTCAACCTTTTTTTGCTCCTCTCTTTGCTTCTCGTCTAGTTATAAGTGCACCGGAGGACAAAGAAAAGTGCTTTGGGGTGATTTTACTACAAGGTGTCTCTACACGTCGTACGATAGGATAAAAGTTGGCAACTCAAACAAGTTGGAGGAAAAAAACAGCAGGACTAGAGAGCCCTTCTCTCCGGGTCCTTTTGCAATCTTTTGCCATCGTCGGAGTATGTGCATTTTCGTGTCTCTACCCCTTTTTTGTATTTTTGTGCCAACATCTTTCATCGTTTCTGGTGTCACTGGAATCTTCATAAATTTTTAATAACATTCCCAAACAACAACCGAAGGGTTTGCCCGAACAGTGCTCTCCTTTGGGGAAAAGCAGAACTGTCCCAGCTGTGCACCCGAACCTCTAGCTCTTCATTCCTCTAAGTGGTAACAGTCTCTTTTCCTTTCTGTCCCAAGACCAACTGCTACCCCAACAACGATTTAGTGAAGGAAAAGAAATGGAACAGCTTCGTCTCTTGCAAAGCTTGTATGCACGACGTTGGTACGAGAGTTAGTGCCGTCGTGGTTCTTCAAAGGCACGAGCCCCGATCGGCCCGTGAGGGTCATTGTCAGTTATGATGTGCGGAGATGTTTGAGCTGTGTGATTGAAGTGATTGGTGGCAATAGCGGCAAGAGTGAAGATGGATGATTGAGTAGTTGAGTAGTTGAGATCGTCGATCGGGTCGCGTCCCTGAACGAGGCGTCGCCGTGACACAGTGAAGAAGTATCAGCACACTCACGGACTTGTTGACGGTAAGGTGCAGACTTGTTGAGTTTCAAGAGTATTGATTGAGTTTTTTATCATCTGATCTCATTTCTTCATTTTTGAAGAATGTGCTCTGAATAACTACATGAGACACCGAAATTCAAACTTATTCTTTAATGTTTTGCTTGAAAATAAATGTTATTTCATTGCTTTATTATGTCATTTTTAACGACACTTTTTAGAACAACCACTGAATAGAGTAGGGTTAGGGTCGTTGCCACCTATTTTGTCTCTTCTTCTGTCCCGAACGCATTAGCTTTTGTCTAACGTTCATACTGTTTTGTCTTTTGATCTCAATTTTGTCCCTAACTAGAAATTTGGTAATTTTGAATGAATGTTACTATGGAGAATATTGGTTGTACTAACTATTGTACTATAAAGGTGACTACAAAAAATAAACTAAGCAAATTTATTAACAAATAAAATTTTGGTACCTGTCCAAAAATTTATTTAATATATGGCAACGATGTAAACAAACAAAACAAGTGACGTTTGGCAGTTATAAAAATAAGTTTATATCCCCAAATCCAACGCTTCTGTGTTGATTTCGAAATGGACAAACATAATATACTTGGAAAATTGTGGAAATTCATAGTAATAGGAATAAGTTAGTACAATAATTCGCAAATAAATCAAAACATGTTTTCGGTAAGAAACAAACCTGATGAGTTAGAGATAAACTCAGATGCGTTAGAGGAAGAAGCTGATGAGCTATTTCAAAATTTGGTTTCTTAGAGACAACACCACCTACCTTTGAGATAAAGTTTAGTGGCAACGGCTGTATTGTTTAATCTAGTTGTATCAAATGAACAGTTGCAACGACACGTTAGGGATTCTGTGAACTATAGTTAATACAATTTATTTACTAAATATACTTTAATTTTATTGATTGACTATGTACAATGACCCACTGGATCCTTCTGTTTCTTAGAATAAAGAGTAAAGCCGAAAGATTCCATCCAACGCATGGTCGTACCACTTCTTCCAGCACGTGGACGGAATCTTCAACTCGACGCTCGATGATGATTCGCCCGATCCCCTTCACTTCAGTCGACCTTTGCAACCTGTTGGATGAAGCGTTCCATGACGGCGCGGTCCATTCTGCCAGCTGGTCTTTCGGGTGGCAAGGTGCCGAGTCATCTTCAAAGCCGGCCTCGCCTGCCCCTCAAAGGCCCGTGCCAAAGGAAACCGAAATCTCTTCATTTTCTTCGCCAACGGGGAAAAATCAATTACAGCACCAGCGCAGCCTGCGTTCGATGGATGTTTTGTTTCGCTTTGTTGTTGCTGCTGGTTCGGCAGTTCCGCACAGCTAAAGCGCACTCAGGCGTCGGACGTGGCTCCCCAGCACCTTCGCCTGAAGCTGTGGCCGCCTCCGGAGGCGCACCAACGAACCAATGGGAACCGGTTGAGGCGAGTTTGATTCGTTCTTTGACTTTGAAACGAATCGTGCAGTGAAGGTGAAACAGGTTCTTTTCCCTGCCCCAAACCTTCGCCTTGCTGCTGCTTTAATTCCATTCTGCTGTCCCGAGGCTTAGGGACTGCACGGTGCGAATCAAACGACCCTTTCGGGCCGCAGGATCCTTCTGGCAATGACACTAAAAACAAACGACCCGCTCGCGGTTCGCCCGGTGTTTGGTGCGTTTGAAGAACGGAACGGAACCTACCTTTCGGTCGGTGGTTGGCACGTTTTTCTCGGTTGCACGCTCGCTGCACTTGCGCCTGCACTGGTGAGGTATTGCACCAAAAGCGCGGCTGATCGTGGGCGAGTGGGTGTTTCGTGGTTGGCTCGTGCTTTGGCAGAATGTGGTTGGGATTGGCTTGCGGCGGTGATTTGATTTGTGTTTTAGCCCGTTTAGCTCGTGCGGACCTACATTGGGGTAATAGAAAAGCACAAAGTAGCAATAGGAAGCTTGATTCTGGACACGGATATATTGTAGTTGCTCGTAAACAGAGTGTGATGATTTGATTAATTCAAACAATTTTAAAAATAATTAAAAATATTATCTTTTGTCAGAAAAATTAGCTTGTAGATTTGTTGGATATCGTCAAACATTTTCAAACATTCTTTGAACAAAACCAACAAGTTGAGCATTTTTGAAGGTAAAAAAATGTGTGTTGAAAAAGAACCATTTCTTTGTATTTAATTCCCAGTTCGCATCGTTTATTTTCTATTACACTTCATTTCTATTTTTAAAATTCTAAATCCAAACAGCTCAAAAGTAATTTTGTATTTTTAACTGAAAGAGGTTTAACATGTTTAAGATTTCATTTATGTTTAACGTATTGAAAAGATTTCTTTTCATTTGAGGCACAAAAGAGTGATTTACTCTTTTAAAGTGTTATAGTTTAGACCGTGTGTTGTTATATTTGGGTTATAGTTCGATGGAATTTATAAATTTTGTCACAATCGTGATACCGATAAAATTATGCATAGTTTTGCATTTAATACAAACTCATTGCTAGAATTTCATTTTGTTATGTTCAATTTTTATTTTTTCACAAAATTCAAATGCGCATTTCTGTATCGCTAATGAAGAAATATATGCAAAATACAAACACATCTATTAAGCCATTCTGCTGGTAGTTTATACTCACAAATCTGATAACAAACACGATACAATCAAAGCTTTTCATTCTCCCCTCCATTTTGATGTCCAAACATCCGGTGAAATAATGGAAATTTATCGTCTAACTGCTCACTTTGCTAACCGGAACCATTCTACTCTAGAAGTGCCAAATTATCATCATTTATACCATTTTGCAGAATGAATATTAAAACGTAGCCCACCCGCCTTTCCGCATGGACGAAACTAAATTCAAATATTTTCCCACCCGTCCACCGAATGCCAAATTGTCGGCCGCGTTCTTTACTCGTCCATTAAACGAGCCATTCTTTCAAATTCATATTTCACGCGCCGCGTTGTACGTTGCGTGATTTGTAACTCGACTCGCGCGGTCGGTCGGAAAAACCGGTGTGCTCTATTTTCACCGAGTTTTTCTATGCGGGCAAGGAGTCTCAAAAAAAATGGGTAAAAGAAATCCAGCATAATTATAATATGAATGGCACACGTAATTGTATTTTGCCTACGCCAAACGGTGCCTAAAAGCGGCCTTCGCTTCCTCTTTAGTTTTTCGTTTTGATTATTTTCCGGTTTTTGCACCATTTTCCACGAGGCAAACGGAGGAAAAATAGTACCAGGCGTACCGTGTCATTGATGGAGGGCGGGAAAAAGTCAACAGCTTTCGTTCGGTGAATGTAAATTCTTGACCCCAAAAAACAGAACCCCGTTATAGCACTGGAGTGACCTTTTGTCCAAAATAGGTTGAAGGAACGGAAAAGAAAAACGGTGCAATTGTGGATCGTTTAAGGCATGGAAAACGTTCTTTTACCCTTCATGGAAATTCTTCGACTGCTCCGCATTATACAACGTTTAGTTTTGAATATTATTTCTGGCCATTCTGAACGATGGTTTGTAATAGTCTTGACGGTAGGCTGTTTTTCTTCACACTCGAATGGACAAAATCAAATCTAACGACCTTGAAAGAGTTGTAGTGTCGAATGGGGTCGGTCAAACTCTCTTTTCATGGAAGCTCAAACGCTGGTCAACAACCAAAACCGAACGTGATTTGGAGAACGCGTCAAACAAACGATACAATGCACGGAAGAGCCCAATTTTTCGCGTGTTTGCATTACGCGGCCACCAGCAATCATCGCACTTTCCGGCTAGATGATTTTTCACGTCCGACAGCCCTGAGCTGGACTTTTCCACCGGGCAGATGTAAAACCGATTCGATTATCCGACTCCGGCCTGGTGAACACTTTTCGCTATCGCAACCCGGTTTTTCCTCTTCAACAAAGTCCACCAGATATCGTGGTGAGATATCTGCAGCGCGATGGAAAACCCGCTTCGAAGAGGTGGCACGATGCAGCGAAATTTATTGAATGCATGCAAATGCCGCGGAAAATTCCACACACACACACACACACACACACGCCCGAGCTGTCGGCTTCGGGGTCGTCGCCGCACGCTCGCTTTCCTCCGGATGTTTCGTGACGCTTGCCATCGTGTCGGTGAAATATGGCTCGTTCGCACTGCAGTTCGATTTTCCACCCATTTTTCCGGCACGAGGTCGCCGCGCTGCTGCACATACGTACACGTACGTCTCTCGGGAGCGCGGGCCTTTCCGGGTTTTCGGGTCGGAAAAATGTCAAGAGCATCGCGACCGGAAGGCCTCCATCGCCTCGCGCGTTCCGTGTGCGCTCCTTCGGATCGGGAGCTACTGCAATTTCCCACCAAACCCCCTACCCGATATATTGCGAAAATAAATCACCCAACGGAACGGGCCGCACATATGCCAGGTCGGGCCGCGAGCTTTGCGCGGAAGAAGATGCAAGCGATGACAAATTGCATTACTTCCTAGTGCGAAATGCGGAGCGGCTCGGGCTTTTGGGTGCGAATTTTCCGATGCAGGGAAAGTTTACCCTTACGACGATGGAATGCCGGCGCGCCAATTACCGCAGCTCGAAGGTTCGTTCAGACGTTCCATGCAATTAGATTTAACGATTTTTTGGGGCGCGTTTTTGAATTGACGATGAAGTACGAACTTGGCATGTATGGATAGGATTGAAAAATTCATGAACATGCCGGTTTTACGTTCTTTTTTACTCTTAGATGGTTTATTAGTTTCGTCATTTGCTGACGAGTAACATGCTATTAATTTTATAAAAGTAAACTACTAAAATAACTTCATGTATCATAACAAAAACAGTGTTCGCAATATTTAGCATACAACTAAACGAGCGCTGGTTTTTGTTTCTATAGCTCGCACAAATTATGATCTAAATTAATTTTTTAAACATAGTTTGATAGCAAATTTCTCAGACCAAAGAAATATGTACATTGTTTTCACGTAACTTCTGTGTTTTATTTATAATAAATTAAGTAATAAAAGTGCAAGTGACTGTATATAAATAGCTGACAAATTGATGTTTTCCGACATAATAGTGAATTTATTGCAGTGCTAAAACAATGTTTTGTAAATAAGTCTCGTTTTTTTTCTTTTTTTTCACTTTTTCACAAACTTTTCATGGCCAGTATAGACGCAACTGTAGGACAAGATAATAGTAACCATGTACCATTTCATTTCATAAATGTTCATAAAAATACCTAAAATTTCATTACAATTACGAGAAGGGCAAAACAAGCAGAACTTTAAATACTTCAAACCGAGAAAAGAAATATTTAGCTTAAATCTATTTATTAAGTGGATAAAAATAAAATGTAATAAAATTTCGTGTACCTAAAATCTGAGTTCACATTAGCAGGTGCAATACAGATAGGCTTATCGTCAACCAATTTTCACAGCTTTGAGATCATCACGTTTTTATTTTGAGATAAATTTAAGATTATTTTAAAAATAGTTTCATGAAAACTTTTAAAATACTGCCATTACTTTGAAATTTTGTACGTTTTTGTACGTAAATGGTGTTAGAAAGCTAATAAAATGCGGATAAATTGGTTTGCAAAGCATGGTCTTGATAATTATCCACCTAAGTAAAAAGTTATCCAACCAGACACCGGAAAATGGAATAGATGAGTCACTCGCACATTCTTTTTTTCCATTTCCATACGAAGGATGATGTAATGAATCTTTCACTATATCTTTTCGAAATGTTTTCTTGGCTTATTGGAAACAAATAACTGTCAGCAGTGTGTAATAATATTGAAGACAGGAGGTTATCGCAGCAACTTCGTTTATTAAAGTATATGACACACCGTAACTTTGATGTCTTTAATAACATTCCGGCTTGGGTCTGAGCGGAAGATTTATCAACTACCTCTGCTGACCAGTCATAAATGTCCGACGAATGACGTTCGTAATCCAACTAGCATCAACTCAAACCAGTAACCAGGTATTATAGTGGTATTCACCACCCTGATGGGCCATCTCCACCTTGCGGATCCTTGGAAAAAGCGGACTTGTTTGCACCTTCGGTTACGTTCTTTTTCATCGCTTCATGACCATCGGGTTTCATCCTTATGCCCCGAGGCGCCGTCCTTTCACCCTAAGCCCTAGCGCGCCCCAAAGAGCGTACAGTTATGATCCTGTTTTTCCGGACGCGGGAAAATGCCAATTATGGCCCCACCGTTGTCCTCCAAGGTATGTCGGGTGACCAAACATCGACCCGCAGCCGTGACACGCGCCGAGAGTTGTGTTTTCTCATGCGTGGAATGCACAGAGCGCGGGCGGATGTCACCAGTCATAATATTCCTCCCGCTGTCCTTGAGACTCGTTTGTGTACGTTTATACGCAAGCTGTGCACCATCAAACATGGCGAGAGGCAACTACGAACGTCGTGGTTACGTAAGACTTAGAATCGATAGAACCTATCAAACCACTACTTCACCCATCGCCCGGAGCTCCACAAACCGCGTTCAGAACCTGAGGTGCTTGGTGCACATTGTCAAACGACACCAAACAAGGCCCGGAAGGGGGAAGAGCGCGGACGACCGTAGGAAGCGGAAACGAAGCGACTGGACCTCGGCCAGCCCATCGGGAAACCGGAGATTGCGGTTAGCGCTTTCATATGCTAATGTCGCGTAATCCGTTTTACCTTTCCCCGTCCGGTCCCGCCAAACAACGAGAGTCCGATGGGTGGAAAACGAATGAAACGGAAAACTAATTTCAACATCCCCAATCTCCTTGCCCACCCTTCGCCGACACAATGCCCAGCGGTCATGCGGGGGAAAACTTTGATTCGTTTCGACACTTTTCCACTCCAAGAGCCCTCAGGGGGGCCTCAGTCT
>KE524847.1:637920-697395 GCA_000441895.2 Anopheles sinensis | reverse complement strand
AATCCACGTTCTGGATCCATCAGTCCACGAAAAACCACGCTCCAACCTCACAATTTCCCCGACGCCGAAGGGTCAGATTATGAAATTATTCAATATCGATCGGGAAAAGTGGTCCGTTTTGCAAGTACATACGATTTTCCCGCCGGGTCGGAAGCCGATAAGTTACGTACACTGTACGGATCGTGCAGGTGGCCCGGTTTGTTTGTGGTCGGAGCGGCTGAAGAAAGAAAAACGATGGACGTACACGCGTGCGGATGTAATTGGCATTTACAATTTCCCCCAGACAGAGTTTTTCCAGAATGATTGGAGGGTAGAATGCTAAATTAGACTTACTTATTTGCTTATGAAGTCACGTTTGCATAAAGCTAACGTTTTGACATCGGCAAGTCCTTTCTGGTGTAACTAGACTACTTACGTTCCGATGTTTAAAAGATGTTGTAAATAATAAAAATCTAATCCTCAGAAGGAAAACTATCCGATATAAATATTCGTTGTTTCAGTGGTTATTTAAACCCAAACGTGATTTTCACATTCATTCATGTCTCAAAAACGGCAAATTTTTTTCAAAAAGGGCCTGTCTTAAAATCCAATGTAGCATTTAAAGTAGCATTTAAGAAAAATAATTTCAGATTTTTTTTGTTAAACCAATTCCGAGAACCAACTTGACTATCCCTAGAATGCTTTTAGAGGTCATTTTGACATCTGTTTTTCAACACGCTGTAACTAAGTCAGTGTTCAAAAAAAAAAAATCCTTGACCGGCTGCTTTGAAATTGTATTTGTCGACTATCTTTTGGCGTTTTAGGTTTTTCGGTGCTCTTCTTCGTCATTCCGCTAGCCCGAGGTAAAGCAGAAAAGATTGATATAAACCGTATTTTAATTCTTTTCAACTTTTATTATTTCAAAATATAAAATGGAAGTTAAAAAAGGGAAAGCTAGAATGCTTAGACATTAAACCCCTGTTAGGATTTTTGCGAACCGGAGCTACGAGTGAAGAAATAAAATAATAATTTCATATTTTTAAGATAACAAATGACGGCACAAATAGTTCTAAAATTATTCTTTTATTCAAAAAAATAATCAAAAATGACATCCATATGTCATTTTAATTTAGTTATATTTGAGTATAATTCAATGACTTCTAAACCTAATTAACTTGTAGTCCTAGCAGATTGCTTAGTTAATTCTCTAATTGATAATTAGATAACAACAAATCGAATTTCATTTTGAATAAGATTCTCAATAGATCTAATGAAATGAGAAGGAGCTAAACCTTTATTTTATTATCTATTCAAATATTTGTTCTAGTAAAATTTTAATAGCGTAACAAGCATTGGATATAATATAAATCAAAACCCCAAATTAAAAGCGCATGTTTTGTAGGAGAACTTGTAAAAACTATGACCCTGAAAGTGAATGTTTGCAACAGACCTTGAAATCTGTTTACAATAATATTCAAAATGGAACAAAGAACATGTTTACTCCGCATCGCATAAGTATTATGCGATAAAGCAAATCAATATGCAACCTTCTTCTGTAGTAAAATTGCGTCCTGGCATTGTTATCGTTGATGGTTGAAACGTGCAAACCCGATAGAAGCGCTTGCCAGTCCATTTCTTCACCAGCGATCTAAGTACGTTTGCTAATTTGTCATTCCGCCAACCGATCGCTTGTTGTCTGTTTGCACAGTGTCGTCAATGTTTTATTATATTTGCGACATATTAAGCTCCAGTAGCGCTGGGGTGCTGCCTGCACGGAGCTTCCGGGTAATAAATAAAACCAAACCGCAGCGCAAACAAAGCCTATGATTGCAAAACATGATAGTAATAAAAAGAAAATCGCAAACCAACCAACCGATCAATCGGTCCCACAATTAGCCGGTGGCATGCGAAATGAGCGGGAAAAGGTGCGTGCCTAAGGGGTTACCAGCTCTGGAGAAGTAACAAACATGAACGTGTCCTTCGGGGCGCACTTTGTATTTGTAGCACACAGCGACAGGACAAACAGCTCAGCGACAAGCAGAACAAACACGCCACGAACGTCGGAAAGGAAGCCAATTTTAATTTAATTTAAATTCACCCGCACGAACACGCAATCAGCTGTTCCTCATCCTCCATCACGACTCTAGTGATCGGTAAGGCGGATGATCTGGCGCATTCGCGACGCATCTTCGAGCCCACCTTTCCCTTTTCTACTGCTACTACGACTCGGAGGCGCATCCGGAGCACCGTTTGGTGACGAAATCGGATGAAACCGTTGAATGCCACCAACCGACAAATGCCACGCGGTTAAAGATTGCACATCGCACGGCGTTCGGAGGTGCGCTATCTAAGATGTTATCGGTTGCTTCTTGCTGGATTGATTCGTGGCGTGGCGGTTTTTTGAAGGGGTTGAAGGTTGGGAAAGGAATGAATATTCTGCTCCTCTATAGAGCACGAAATGGTGGAGTATTTTGGAAGCGTGAGCCAGAAGATCTATCGACTTCATTCGGCACCTATTTGGCTTCTTTCAGCATCTCGCAGATAAGCTTCTTTAAGTTTTGAGAGTGTTTCTGTGGAATTGGATGCTTTTTATATTTTTATTCAAATTTTAGATAGTGTTAAATTATTTTTATGCATATTTTAATATTTAACATAATTATGTCTAAATTTCGTACCGTTTTCAACTTGTTCAACTTGTTAATCCGTTATGGACAAGGGGTTACAATATGTAGCACACATACCCGAACCCTCTTCGCCTTCGCTGATCGCTCTCCGCTCATCGTCCGTTGGAAATAACCCATAACTAAACTCGAACGCAACTCCGCAACTCCGCAATAGGCAGATGAACGGCAGTAGCTCCAACTTCATCATGATTGCATCAACGGCGCAATGACCATGCGAAATTGAATTAAGTTGCAATTTCGCTACATTCGGTCGGGGGTTGGGGCAAAACCGTTACTTAGAAATGTCGCATTGAATCATGCCGGGGTTACGTTGGTCAAAATAGTATCGTCTCCACCTCCTTGGCTCCAGCGAACGGAAAATACTGACGACGTAGGGTTGGGTTTTGTTATGGCTTGCTTGCGAGCAACAATTGCAACTGCAACTGGACTCGGTTGCGTGTCGTCTTTGGACTCTGCTCCAGAGCAAGCGTTACATAGTAGTTGAAGAAGCGTATCATAATCCGTCGCTGAGCGCTTTTCAGAACGCATAGGCACGAAGCGATTCAAGTTGATTCTGGTTCGTGGTCAGAGTCGCCAACTTACTTTAAATTTGTCAAACCAAAAAGTTCATCTAATTACTCGAGTTTGTTCAAGTAGCATTTGTATGTGTTTATTTGATCAACAGAAAGTACTTCATGTTGTAATTGAGCCGCTCAAGACCTGCTGTTACATTTCGCACATAGTTTTAGTCGTTTTAAATCCGATTTATGAACCTTGTTATTTAGAAATTAAATTTTGAAATCTCGTTAATGCTGAAAACAAAAACATGTACTCCACTCTTCCAATACTATATTCAAATATTGAAGTTCTGAAGGTTGAAATCGATCAGGCTTTTAGGACAATCAAACTTACGTTTTTATTTGTTCAATTTTGCAAACAATTTAGGGCATTTACGACGGAATTGCATTCCCTATACCATTAAGATTACATTCTGAGTTTTTATTCTAACTATCTTGAAGATAAATTGAGAGAATAAATTATGGAAATAGGAGTCAGTATTTTTAAATCGCATAATGATGTACTAACTAGCTAAAATAACAAATAGATAAAGACAGTTGGTGGGTTTCATCAACCATCACGTGACAAAAACACAAACTTAAATCACTGCAATATTATAATGCCAAGTCTACAAAGTGGAAAATATGATGATTCGTTCCACAGCCACAAACAGAAAGATGCAACATTATGTGTACCTTGCAATTCAAATATAGGGTACTTTTGTGTTCGTTCCTCGGGGAATGTTAAAATTTCCAGTTGAATGGATTTTTAAAGAAAATGCAAACCTTGCAATCGTTTCCACCGGAGGAGCATTTAATAAGCTGGATATTCTGACGGTAAGAAATGAGCACGAAAGCGCATGGGAAAAAAGTTTTCCACCGGTTGGCAGGCGGCAGTTGCCATTGTCGGTATATTTTTTGCCATTTTTACCGTTCCAACATATATTCCTCTATGACGGGAACGACGCTGGAGTGGAATCTTGTCAAGTTTTCTCCAGTTTTATATGCTTTTTCTGAGTGTGTTTTTCCTTTTCAGAAGAACTCTTTTTCTGGCAGCAAGTAGGTAACAAGCCAACGCACAGATTCGCGCTTGCCATCAATTCATCATCCTGTGCAGAAGCCTACCTAAGTCCCTGACCTTCCTCCCTTTCATTTGGACGGATCCAAGAAGTTCCTTCACTTTTCCGCATTTTTCGCATCGCTTATCGGATCCGTCGTGCGGTGTTTCAATATTTACCTTTGTGATGGAAAATGTGAGAGATTTTTAATTCAAACAATAACGGGGATTGTGTAGCCATGTAATGCCGGGCGCATCATTTCGCAGGGAGACAAATTGGCTACAAGGTTTTGCATTGGTGGTTATGCTTTTCTTCCTCCCAAGGACACCTGTTGGCAATGGGGAAAAAGTTAAGCGAAGCTGGAGCATATATGTTTTTGTTTCCGCGCGAAACGCCGCTGGTTCATTTAATTTTTAATCCTATTAGTGTCTGCTTTAACAATGGATTATTTTAGCAAGTTAATCAATATAGGAGCAAAAAACAAAAAAAAAGCTGTTTATGTTGAAGCAAAAACATTTAAACTGGAAAAACGAACTTCAAATAATATCGTATAACGCATTTCCTGAGCGGATTCTCGGTTCTTTGTGCTCGAAAATTCACCACGCCTAATTATCGAGGACATGCGATCTACAAATTTAACCAGATCCACGAGCCACCCATCTTTCTGTGGTTCAACGATTTACGCGAGCCCCTTCATCCGGAACCACGTTTCTCTTCACCAGCCCCCGGATCACGACATCATCGTCGGTAAAACTTCAAACAACCCTCTGCGAGAGTCGAAATCTGTCACTTCTGTGCCTTGATCCTGGCGTGGGCTTGGCTCGTGCAAATTATTTCAACCGATTAAAATCCTCCCGGTATTTTCCCACCACCCGCAGGCGCAGGGTTCCATTATCTCCGATCCCCAAATGCTATCGACATTTTTCGACGACGGCTTCAAAAAACCCACAAAATCTGTGCTACCAAAGCGCTTTCCTCGCCGAACAGCGGCGAGCGGACGGGTGACAGGGGCAGCATCTTCCGGCTACCGGAAACAGGATTTCTTTCCCCTCCCCTACCACATTCTCCACCCACCATCGTTTACCTTTCCCTCGCCATCGCCGACAGTTGCTCGATAAGTTTTCTGACTCGTCGCTTCGACAAATTTAAATTGCATCCAGCGGATGAGATCGAACACTTTGCGCCTGTATGTGTACATAACGACACCGCCGTACGTGCCAGGGTGCTTTTCGTGATGTGCCGTGGAAATGCTCCACTTTCTCAAGCTTCGTCATTCTGGCTGCGAGCTCACTTATGCCGGCTCATAAATGATTGCCACCGAATAATGGTGTACTAAATATCGCCCGCATGCGGAGATGTGCGACGCGTACGTAAATGTGTTCTGGAGGAATGATACGGATTGATAAATGCTTAGAACGAAGTGAAAAAATCAAAGTAAAAGAAAATTGGGATGGAAAAATAATACAGCTATCGGCAGCTTTTTATATTATTTTACTCGAATTATTTCAACCAAATGCTGCAAAATTAATCTTGTGAATTGCGGATGAAAAATATTGAAGGATCCGTTCAGATTCATGCAACTGCAAGGAACAGAAATGGTTTAAAATTTATCAGCACGCAATATCTGTATTCAATTATCCACTTTCTATTTTAAAGAAGTTTCAGTTTAATAATCTTTCTTCTTAGATGCATCTTTTCGTGGTCATTCGTGGTGTCATTAGTGTTGCTGTCAAAGTATTAATTAACACTAGAACTACCGGAGTTTCGACGCGAGCAACTCTACTGCGACCAGTCAAAATTACTGGTGGTTGTTTCAACGAGCAATTTCAACGACCTGGTATATGTTTAATGATTACTTATATTAACTTATGTTTTAGGAACCCAAAGGTATCATTTCCGTATTTAATGTTATGGTTCATGACTCAATACTCTATTGAACCTTTGAATGATTTTTGGAACGGCGAACAGCTTTTATTCCAGCACTTCACGTGAGCATGAACTGAGTATCAACATAACAAATTGGTATAAACACTTCGTAGGCATTGATTGTTTACTACCACATCTTTAAAAGAAAAAAGTTTTGCTAGTACCAAAAGACGCTTTATTCAAGTTTTGTTTTTTTTTTTTTTTTATTTTTACTCTTTTTTATTACGTATTTTATTGAACCAGTCAAAATGACTTGTCCCGGTAGAGTTGCACAAAACATTTTTTTTTCAACATCGAAAGAGACTTTATAGAAATTAAAATTTAAATAAAAATATAAAAGTTATGCTTTAACTTCGCTAAAATTGTTAGAACAAAAAAAATGTTATTAGAAGACATCAGACCAGTCAAAATAACTGGTCCGGTAGTTCTAGTGTTGAGAATTTTAATTTCCCATCATGGCAATGCTAACTGGTTATCAAGATCATGGAGCCATTTAAGTTAAAATTAAATGTATTTTAATTTCTAGTCACACTCATATTTTAATCCTTTTAATATCAAACCATGTATGCTGTTTAGTAAAATAATAATTTAATATTCCTCCGTGGTACCTATCAACCAACAATTTATGGGAAGGAATCAGTACAAAACATCCTCCCTCCAGCCAGCCTCCATTGAACTGATCAGCACGTCCTCCCATCAACAATGCCAAACGTCATCATCGCAATGCCGCTGGCGTACGGTCCGAAATGTTGGTTAGATGCCACCGGCTTCTGGCGGCGGCAACCAGCATCATGTACCACCGTGACAGCCTTTCGTGGGAGGCCGGTACGCCGGCAAAAACCAGGAAATCTTACCAACCACTCGTGCGATCACGTACCTTCTCGACCGTCGGAGCGACAAAACGCTGTACGGGTGTACAACACGGACATGTTCGTCTTCGTCCATCAACGACGCTCATCTCGAAGCACACCGCGCCACCGAAGACGATGTACCTTGTGACGGTTGCATTTTGTATTTTACACCTTGGCGAAGGTGGTGGCCGGGAAATGTGTGTTTCCTGTCGGCACGTACTTTCCGGGCGGTGTGTCCGTTATCTGAGCGGGCGTCACTGGAAGAAGTCGGCTGTGTTCGTTCACTTTAATGGCGGTAGCTGTTGAATCCTCTTTTCCGCCTGACGTGGAGTGCATGCATTTAGTTTCAATTGCTTTAATAGAGCTTTGTCATTGTCAGGCAAAGGGTTGGGTTCTAATGGAGTGCAGCAGTTTAAAGATCCACTAGTTTGACGAGAATGTCACTACCTTTACCATGTGAGAAAAGAATAATCATGAGAAATGTACAACATTTACCCGTTTGTTCTAAGCCAAGTTTAAAATTTAATTTGTAGATTAATTTTTCCACCATTTCCATGATCGGGGAAAATCAAATCGGAAGCAAAAGCACCGACAGGAGGGCGGCGAGCATTGCCACTTTAGGGGCAACGTCTGAACGCGTGTAATCAGTCGTGTTCACAAACTCAATAAACCCGCTTCGTTCCGAATGGTCGCACGTTACTCATTTCCATCCATCACCACATGACGCACCGCATTACGCTGGGCGAAAGTCTATTGACCGGCTCCCCGAGGCTCTGGGGGAGTTGGTGTGTTTGAATGGTCACTTGGTGCGAAAGTGAATGAGGCTGACCATGCGAGACGCCAGGCGATGAAATGTCTGTTTATGAGAGCAACATTAATGCGATCAAAGGGGAGGAAAAATGGTGCGGTTCTCAAGCGGTGGTGTTCGGTGGTGGCAGGTCTGGGTCTCTCCATCTGATACGCGCCACGGGAGAAGCCTTTCGTTTTCCAGGCGGCTTTGAGGCGCACCAGGCATAAATTGTTCGGTGGTCATTCACAGGAAGTGTGTGGAATATGTTGCAGCCGGCGAATGAATGAGTTTCCGTCCGTTGCACTTTAATTGACGCGCTGGAGTGGGTGGTACGTGAAGGTTTTGTATGTTGGGATGAAGTAAAACCCACATCGGAAACGTCGGTCGATACCTTAAATTGATGTTACGACTAACAGCCTTAAATAAAAAAAGATTATCTCATATATATGTACTAATTCAGGTTCTTTATCATAGACTTTCATAATCTTACAAGTGAAAGCTATTTTAAAATAAGATCCTCTACATCCAAGACTTCTTATGCTTGTCATAATCGATCTTAATTTCCCCTAATTAATAAAAAAAGATGTATAATGAGAGTAAAACGTTTGAATAATTACTAAATGACCGTTCTTTTCTGATTGCTTAATTTGCAGAATCCGAGCGTTGATGAACTAGCAAACACTTGGATTACGCTCCTGGTAAGTGTATTTGCATTGTATTTGCATCAGCATTGTCCGCCGTAAGACACTCGACTTTCTTTCCGATGTTGAGCACGGGAACATTCCGCTAGAATTCAATTACGACAGAGAAATGCGGCGTGCGAAAAGAAATGGGAAAGATAAATGGAATACTGAAAGTGCCGATAACGAAGTGCAGCTAATGAAGGTTTATTAATCATAATTGACTCGTAACAACGATAACCACTTCCGTAATCAGATTGTCCTAGATATATGCACGATGCTCTGCTCGCCGTCACATCCTACCGTCTTGAGGGTGGATTGGATATGCAACCGGCATTGGATAGTCGGACATTCAAGCTTAATGCGGCATCTTTGTTTGGGGGTTTCTACGAGGAGGCGCATGGTCTTGGTCCTTACCCTAACCTGATTTCAGGTCTGAGATAAATGGAAAATAATTCAGCAACAATACGTGGAGTGTGGCGTCAAATAGAGTCAGTATTTTCAAGGATACATTTGAAACGTAATAACTCCACAATCGACATTGTTAACAAAGTCGAAAAGCATCAATCCGATTTGCGAAGCTTGTCAAACCGATTGCACAGGCATGACAAGCCACTTCACAACCAACAAGCAACCCGCGGTTTTGCCGTGATGTATGCAATTTTTATTTTTATACAATCCACTCCATGGTTAATCCCTAAATGCAGGCAACACGCATTGCTTGATGGTTCTTTCTGCGCACAATTTAAGTTGTTGCTTTATTTTATCTTTTAAAAACACTTGACCACTATTTTCTAACGATGTTTTATACCTTCTTATGATGACTTTAAGATCCCTCGGAGAAGGACTGGTCAAGGAAGGTGTCTGCAACGAGCAACCACATGCGTTTCTCCAATCAAGGAAACGAAGTAAATTTTTAATCAAATCGATAACGCTCTGATTTCGTTGAGCAGATCCAATCAACGTCTCTAATGTACTTCAGTTGTCGTTAGTATGGCGTTCGGGCGGCTCTTGTCTGCTGTACGTTGTCGGGAAAACCCACCACCAGCAAACCCGCCAACGGATCGTTGCACTGCAGCGCTATCGTTGGCTATAACAATTGATCCTGTCTTGCGAAAAGGAACAGGATATAGATCCGACCCTTTGCCAGCTAATTTCTTCCCCGCTTGTGGTCAACTTTCTCGTACTCGGTGGCGTAGTTGAAGCTCCACGGCGAGGCAAACATCGGTAAGAAAACAGGAAACTTATAACACACAAACACACACACACATGGGTTCTTATTCTGCGGGCGAACACAAACCGATGATTGCGCAATCGAATCGGGGATCGATCTGTACTCCCATATTCCCAGGCCGGGGAAAGACGGTTGAATGGGATTAAATTATTCAGAGGAAGGGACGTAACAGCCACCACCAGCATCTCCCGATGGTATTCTACGACCCGTTCCCCAGCAGCTTGGACCATTCCCGGGTGCAAGCGGGAGCCAGGAGTGCATCCGGCGATTCGGTTTCCCGCACGATGCACGTTGCAGTTCCCCATCGTCTGATGCAACTTTCGATCATTATTAGAGCATTTTGTTTGTCTGGAAAACATCGAAACCGGCGGAGTGGAGTGCATTCCACGGTGAGGATATGGGGCACACGTGCTGAGGCTCATTTGCGCACATAGAACTTCAACCTCCCTGGCAGACGGTGCTCAACGTGTTTGCTGAGTTATGAGAGTTTATTAGATTGTTTTACGAGGAAGTCTAATAATGTATTTATCTAAGCTGAGTTTGATTGATTTTCCCATGATTAAATCGTTGAATGTAAACATAATAAAATATACTCATTAGTTTTCATTTTGTAAATTTATTTTTCCAAGAACTTTGTGTACTTCAACTTCGCCGCAGTTTGATGAAACCAATTTGCGGGTAACATATCAATATCGATGAAAGCCTTTTACCCCCTTGGCACGAGATTAAACGCTCCACTTTCATCGTAATAATTACCCTACCAAGTCAAAATAGCCATCATCGCTCAAATTACCAAATCAACCCATCTGTTTAACTGCGTCAAACTATCACCACTTTCAACATCGGTCCAGGTCAAGTCTAGGTCGTCTGCAACTGCAACGCTGCAGGTCATAACGTCCCGCTTCGATTAGCCTAATTGTTAATCAATTTAATCCTCCCACGCCCTAAGGAACCCTCGCTTGGAGCGCAATTGAGGAGTGTTTACCAAGCGCCTGCCATAACGCTTATCGCTTAGTTCCTACAAACGTCAAATGGTGATTTTGGGGGATTTTTTGTAACGTTGTACACCACGATAAAACGAGTTAGCTTCATCCACTGGTGAACTATATGTTATCCCTGTTACACTCCCGATAACCGGTGAAACCCGCAGTCAATGAATGATGGGTGACACCAGGTTTGGCGTTTAATTTGCATAAACAATGTCTCCCCGGGAGCAACCATTTATGTCGGTGAAAACCCTCTGGGATCGGAAAGGTACCGCTATTTAACTGAATCCACACGGCCAATCAGGCCATCGTTGCTGAAAGTGTGTACACCACGAGGAAACACTGTCAGGGGCGTAAAAATGGAGCGAGATAACCAAGTAGGGGAAAGTGTGGCAATATGCACCGGTGGGGTAATACGCACTAGTATGATTTTAGCTGAATTATGGCCTTTAAAAATAAATTAATCAATGCAATGTGCTCATTATATACGCTACGTTTCACGGTTCTACATTTAAAATTAACAAAAAAACGTGATAAAACAAATTGAGTCCGAAATCATGTAAGAATTCGCTACCATCAACCATAGAGTAGTTATAAGTGCAGAAATGTAATTTTGCATCCGAGCAGGCATTCATAAAATACGTGAATTCTTGATTTTGCGAATAATGAAGAGATTTTCTGTTGAAAATGCTTCCTTTTTTAATTATATTAAAAATTTGAATTCATCTCAGTAGGGGGCAATACGCAACCGCTGCCATTGTGTTCAAAATGTAAACAAAAAGGCATAATTCACCGTCAAAACAAGAGCATGTTAAAATTTTATGTATTTTTCCATCATAATCAACGCATTTTTTTTCAATATGTCTTGTATTGAACATTTGATGTGAGTTTTAATTGAAATTAATATTTATTAAGTCTACGAAATGCGGGTTAATTTTTTGTGATGTTCAACTGTGTTTTCATAACATAGTTTTACAGGATTACTTATTTACTTAGGTGGTGCTAGTTCTACAGGATTACACAACGTCAAACTTTGATTATCTCGGAAGTGCTACCTGCAAGGTTGATGTAAATATGAAGGTTAGGCTAAGGAGGTTTGCATAGAAAGCCATGTACAGATCGGTAAAATATTAAAAATCCAAACTGTCTACTACGCCACAAAGTTAAGGCAATGTGTGTTATGCGGAATCAATAACAGACTGTTTACTTCTGCCTCTAATAAGACTAACATTTCGACAAGCTACCTTGGTTTGTTTTGGGTCGTCTTATCCCATGTTTATGTCCCAGTGCATTCGTTCGGGCCATATCGCCCCACAAATATCAATGACGTGCAAAAAAGAAGGGTCTTCATAAACCATTTGTAGATCAAAAATGGAGGTTTTGATGTTATTCTTGATAATTTTAGTAAACAGAAAAGATATTAAGGGTTCGAACTGTGCAAATTTCCGATGATTTTCTTGAATGTAGTGCGAGAAATAAATTGTTTTCGCTTTAGGGATGCATATTGCCACACTTTCCCTTACGAACCAGAGTACGCTCCGGCGCTGGGAAGTACAAATCATTTCAACGCCAAACCAGTGTCCAGCTAATGTTTCACATCTGTTTGCCCCCAAAACCGACACCTAGTCCCGCTTGTAGTACATAAGGTTCGTCACCGGAAAGCGATCGGATTTATGATGCTTCAAGGGAGATGCTTCATTCAAGTGCAATCTACCGGACTCTCGATGCAGTTGGACAACGCAAAAACCGTAACGCCACCATACCCGGTTTGTCGACCACGAATCACCGGGGCGACACCATCACCACCGGGCACTTCATTCGGAAGGAAATTGAATTATTAACTCCCGTTCGACCGTAAACGGTGGCCGTAATTAAAATGATAGCACCGGCCCTGTGTGTTGGCAAGAACAAGTTTGTGCACACGTTTTTTTAGAGAAGCTCCGTTTCCGGGTGAATGCGTTCTCGGCTCGTGCGACCTTCCGGACCGTGTGTTGTGTGCGATCACAGATTGTACATCTGTGCAGCCTCCAAAGCCGGACGGAGCTAGTTGCTGGCCCGGTGCATTCAGGCTAGTTTTGCGGCCATTTTTGCGACGAACTGTGCACGGAGAAAAGTTTTTCGAGTCTCCGAGTGACATTCTGTCGATGATAGAGCTGACCGGACGACAAGGCTTGTCTTTAAAAAAGAGGAAAAAGTTGTAAAATTTCCCCAGAGGGAACTGCACCGAAGAGAAAGTTTGTCTGCATCCTGCCTGACTTGTTCTCCGCATCCTAATACGACAGGCAACTGTAACCGGATGGTTTTTGAATGCACTCGACAGCATTAGAAGAAGAAACAGTTCAACGGTAAACAGTGCACAATTGAATTTATATCCATCAAATTACCATACTACTTGTTCATAAGCTGTTTTGCCATTCATGTCGAGCCCACTGTTCCTTTATGGAAACTTAATCATTTCTAATTTAATACTGTACTTGACACGCATGCTTTAAAGACAATCATAAATCTAAATTTAAATAACCCATGCTGAAATTTGCAAACGAATCTTCCGTTTTGCTGTGTTCCCCTGAGGCGGTCAACTTTAATCGTTGAAGGGATTACCGGTTGTTGAAACCTTGACCATTCGCTTCGCCAAACGAGCGCCATATAAAAATAAAATACAAAAAAAGAAACACAGAAAACTTGCAAAACGTCTTGCACCAAACAAGGAGTTTGCGTTGTTGACGGCGGCGCTTGTGAGTTCTAGCTCGCAAATCGAATGACGCCGTCGAGATGATTTATGACCGGACAAAAAGGGAAGAGGTTGCTTTGGCAATAAAGTAACAAATAATCGTTGTGTAATGTTGAGAATAATGAAAACACGTTTTTATTTAACTGCTATCCTATCCTATTTATCGACGGAGGGGTGTTAGTCTTTCTGACCTTTGCGGACGCACACCCGCGGGAAGGCGCTAATGACTTCGCGGAACTCTTAGGTGGTACGTACTTCAAACCTAAAAACAAACACGGAAACCTTTACGCAACTTAGTCTTGGATGGCTTATGGTATGGTTTAGTTCGACGGAACGGGAAAATACCGGGTGGCGGGTGCCGGGTGCCGCTTCCCATCTCCCTATCCACTGCAGGCGAGCCCGTCACGCTCAAAGGACGAGTCCAGCTCGAAGAACTTCTCTTTGATTTCGTGCAGCGAGAAGGCACCGTAGTCGCGCTCGCGCGGCGGTTGGCACTCTTTGGTTGACCGGCGACTGTCCGGGCCGCGCAGGATGAGGTCGCGGGTGCGCTCCAGCTGCTGGCGCACCTGCCGGCTGCCGGGCATGAGCTGGTGGGCGAGGTCGAGGGCGGCCTCGGCGTGCCGGAGCGCCATATCGAAGCGCCCGGTCGTGTGGGACCGCAGGTAGAGACAGTGCGCCAGATAGCCTTCCAGGACGACGGCGTGCGGGCTGAGCATGCCGTACACGCGCCCGGTGATGTCGAGACACTCGGTGAACGCGGTGATGGCGGGCACGATGGCGTTGGTGCGCAGCAGCACAAAGCCGTACTGCTGCAGGACGTCGGCGTACCGGCGGTGCAGACTTCCGTACGCGGTGCGCGCCCGGCGCACCGCCTGACTGATCAGCATATTGCCAAGGTCGTGGCGCTCCTTCGCGATGCAGAACAGGGCGATCAGCTGCAGCACGTCGATGACGTCACCGGTGGAGCTGTCGGCCGACTCGCCGCCGACCGCGGTGAGCGCCCGCAGCGCCCAGAAATGGCACCGGTCGTAGTCTTGCACGTGGTAGTAGTAGCTCCCGAGCTGCAGGTAAGCCTTGACTAGTGGGGAACCGGAATCCGTTCGTTGGCTCGACGCGTCGACGAAGGTCAACAACTTTTCGACGGTGCCCGCCGCCTTCGAGGTCAGGCAGGCTCCGATTTGGGCGCGCAGCAGCTGCACGAGGCACTCCATCTCGAGATGCGGCCGTGGAAGCTGCCCCGGCCCCTGCCGCTGCCCGACGAGCAGCGAGATCAGTTCTTGGGTAAGACTTAGGACGTCCGCCCCGCACCGGCACCAGCCCGCCTCGTACAGGTAGTCGCCGAACTTGAGCGACTCCAGCACGCGCGCCCGGAGGTGCGATGGGGCGTTCTCTTTGCGCAACTCGGCGCGCAGCATATCACAGTAGTTACTGGCCAGATCCTTGAGGACCTGCGGGCGCCCGCTGAGGGCCGCCTCACGCAAACACTTCTCCAGGGTGCCGTAGTCCGGTGCGTAGCCGTTGAACAGCTTCATAAACTGAACCGGATCCGTTAGCTCGGCACGCAGCAGCGGACGTAGCTGCGGATATCGGCACATGCGGCCCAGGGTAGCGGTCAGCAGCGACGCCGGCAGGAACTGCAGCTGCGCGATCCGCTCGTTGCAGTCCTTCGCCTCCACCACACTCTCGACGAACGCACGCACACAGGACGCCTGCAGGGATGGCGAGTTTTCTGGCACGATGCGGATGCCACTGAAGCGTGCCTTGTGCATCGTGTTGAACAGTTCCGAAATCATCTTGTACCGTGTGTGTATGTCTTTCACTTTTGCACCTCAACGTAACGTCATAAGCACTTTATCCTCGGTTTCTTCACAGCAGACTTATCGCAAATTAATCAAAAAATGTTTCCTCTCATCCAGTGGTGCTCTTGCACAAAACACTCGCGTCTCGCCTTGTTATTCACGATCAACTGACCTCTGCTGGGCCTCCGGTACTACGCTTTATATTGATGCTTTGTGGCGATCCCTCTCGCACACCAGCAGACCAAGCATCAAGATCGCACCCACACCACGCTAGCCGGAATCGTGAAGTCCAGTGTACATATAGCGCAGTTGTGTGTTGTTTACAAGATAACTGGCTCCGTCCGGGCAACATCTTGGCGACGGTGACGCGCCTTCCTTTTCGCTGCCCCATCTCCATCTCGTCCTCTCCTCCACAGGTATCGATCGTTCGTGCTTCGTCTCGCAGCCGCGGTCCGGGCACGGTCGTTTTGTTTTGTTCGCGAGCTTCTTGGAAAGCTCCTACCTGCGGGTTGAAAATCATCGTCGTGATCTCCATGCTCCTCCAAGTAAACATGCGCGTGGACGCACACACGCCCATCTGTTGGCACGCACACTGCTACAGAGTCCTTCTTTGCCTCTCCTCACCCGACCCAAGCACCGGTCAATGTGAAGTGGACGACTTTTTTTTATGTCGTTCCTCCTGCTTTCGGTCCGGTTTACAAGAATAATATAGTTTTCTGCGAATTGTGCTCCTTTTCTTATTTCTCTTCATCGTGGGATTTTGGGAAGGATCGTAAACATCATGCCATCATGCCATGTCCTGCGAAGGTCAGTTACCGTGCATGATTTGCACTTTTTTGGGTCGTGCCCAACCGACAAATCTGTGCACAGTGGTCAATATGCTTTTTTTAAGGCGCAAACGAATGCAGCACAGTGTGCCAGCTAGAGGACCTGGTAGGTCAATGTAGTTTTGGTATACAATCTGTTAAATATTTTAAAATAATAAGGCAACAATAGACGATCTAACGGCCTATCCAAATTTATGTATAATTAAAAAAATGGTGAAAGATGGATTTTTATATATCACATACGACCCTTTTGTAAACATCCTTTCTGGTTTTTAGGAAACTTTGTAACATGTCAACCGATCCACTGTGCACCACTGGAGTGCATATTTTGCAAGATGAAAGTTCACCTCCGTAAAGTTTGTTCACCTATAGGGCACCAACTTGGAAAGAGAAAGTGAAGGCTAAAAGTGGGATTGCCAGTGACAGATGTTATCTACGACGATGGTACGCAAAGATTTGTTAATCATAATTTTCCAAAACTTTATTTTTATATTCAGAACTTATCTAAATCCAATGCAAGTGCATATTTTTATTGCTTATATAACCTTCATGTTTGCTTTTTCGAAAAGATTGTTTTTTTTTCTATAAAGGAAGTGCACACTTTTATTTCTAATTTAATCCGCATGGAAGTGTCCAATGTCTCCGCTTTTGGGTCGCTTTCACATCGTGCTATAAAATAACTGACATTGAACAGCGCCCGGTAACCCTGGACCAACCCCGTGGCTGAGCGTAGCTTTCTCGTAAATTGAATAAATCAATAAAAAAGGAGCGGATACTGCTGCAATGGCAAAATATTTGATTCTATGGCGTGTTTAAGGTTGATCACAAATAAAAAAAAACGACTTTAAAGTTTATCATACCAAAAAGCACATAAACAAGTTTTGTTTACACTTTATTTCTTATGCCATGACGCGTTTTGTTTTGAATCATCGCTGTGTTTTTGCGCATCATGCCAGATAGAAGTCCGACTCCATTTACTCCCTTCACTTAGTTCCGGTCGCAAGGAGTTGGTAAACACCCGCGCATTAGCTATTGTTGGAATGTCCAGCAGAAAGAAGAAGAAAAAAATGTAAACAAACAAAGTAAGGCAGCAAATGATTAAAAAAATAAAAAGTCGCACCTATAATTACCAAAGACACGAGGCAACGCAAAAAGCGAACCGGTACGAGCCGGTTTGACAGTTGTTGCGTACGGCGCCGCACTTTTGGCGCGTTCCACACCAATCCATCTCGCCTTTGCCGCCACGTGGGATCGTGATTAATTTGATCGGCAATCGTGTTACCCCGGCCCTCCCCCGACACCTCCCTTACTCCTGCTGTCAATTCTGCTTTAAACTAGCTGGCGTCAGAAGGCTGAGAGGTGTGGGTTTGAAAAACAATGAGCCAAGATTTACCAGAGACCCCGTTGACGTTACCCTCACCCGAGAGCCTAGGAGCCCTAGGCGCCTCCAGTCGAAATCAGCGAGTATTCGCTGTCTCTATTCACCGCGTGGAACTATTGCCGGTTCTTGTTGCTCCATTTATCCGCACGCGGCGGGGGATTTTCCCCGATAGTGGAACCGATTGTGCCGAGATAGCAAAACAAATGACGACATTTCTGTACACAGTGGCATCAGGCGATCGGCTCCTGGGACGACCCGCGATAGGACATGGAGACCCTCAGCCAAAGTATAACCAAAGATAGCGCCAGCGCCATCGAGAATTGCATTTTAACTGGACTTTGTTGCCCATGTATCTAATGGTCGAAGGAGGAAAAATTTCAGGTGTCCACCGCACGACCGACCGGTTTCGCTAGACCAGCGCTTACATTTATCAAACTGGTGATAGACATCACGATCGTTAGTACGATCCGGTGGCCGCTGTGTGACGTTGCTGAGGTTTGAAACGGTAGATAAACTTATGCATATGCAAGATATAGGCGCTAAGAAAACACGAACACCAACCAATCGGCAAATCGTGTACGGATCAATGCCGTCATCGAACGGTTAATTCTACCGAGTCTCTTCGTGCAAAGTGTACTTTGATGCGTTTTTGCTACCATAGTCAACGGTGGCGTAGTAACGGTAAATGGACCTACTTTACTCCGACAGCAGCTTTGCTCCTTTGATCCTATGCAATCGGAAAGCTGTTATAATCTATAATGTTCTATTCTGTTGTTGAACTATTTTGTACTTGTCTATAGTATGTAAATTTATTCTACCGATGAACGTGTCAATAATCAGATAACAAGAATGTTTTAAACAAGCTATACCCGCATAAATTGTCTGTCTAATGGATTTAAAGCTACCGTAGAGCTTGTTTCTATACATTGTTTATTAAGAAGGATTGCTTTTAAGATATACAAAACAAAAAAGTAATACCAGTAGAAATAGTAATGTTCTTAGGAATTGATAAGGTGATTGACTTAAAAAGTATTTTCAAGTATTTTATGACTCTTTTAGCTATATTCTACGCTATCCTTATACAGAGGTAATACATAAGGTAGACTGACTTAACTGTGTGTGTAAATCGTCAATTTCTCTCTAAAAATAAATATACCTAAATATTGAAATGTTAGCGTTCTGATGATATATCTGTATGTTTTAACAGGTAATTGATGTAAAAACCACTATACAGGTAGAACCATAAGTCATACTTGTACAAACAAGATGTCCATACACCCGAAAGTTTGAAAATAAGAAGAAAACGATATTTGTGGTAGGGGTTTAACTTAAAAGCTAGAAAACAAGACTTCTGATCGTTCACGTAGATAAGCAAAGAATTAATCCCTGACGTATGTTTCGCATGGCTTGACGTGGAAGTACGTCATATGCTAAAAAGACAAGCCTCTGCACACCAGACACTTAAGAAAACAGTTTTTTACGCTACAACGATTTAAAGTTGTTGAAGTGCGCCGATCACGATGCCGGTCCTTTTATGGGAGCAACGTCTAAGCGGATAGATTAGGTTCAATGCTCGCGTCGGAAATCGTGAACACGTCTCGATCCGCTAACGATGACGCATTAGAATGCACGAAACGGTGACAATAGACGCAATGGACGCAACGGTGATCGTGTTCTCCGACGAGTACCAACATGGCCGACGAAGGTCAAAGAAGGCACCGCAATGCATCGCGCTTGCGAGAGGACGTGGTAGTGACGTGATCACAAGATCGCCGGCAACCTATCCACCAACATCGGAGGATTATCGTGATGACCTTCGTCGGTGCTGTGATGCGAAAACCAGGAATTAGAACTTTAGGCATCGGTGGACGAGCGCTCGTGAGTGGAATATTAAAACTCGTTGTGTTTGTCCCCCAACAGGCTCCCCGACGTTTCATAGACACGACGTGGGAGCTACTGTGAGGAGGTGTGCCGCCTCCAATTATCCACTGTAGCGTCAGGTTTTGTACTCTGTTGGACTACCTCGGACCCCTCGCCGGCTAGACCCGTTCGGGAGGAGCACGATAACTTATTCCCGAATCGTAAACATATCCACTAACTAACGTGTCAAATTCCACGTGGCCAAACGGGCAACGGGGACCGTAACTAATCGCGCACCGAAACAGGTTTCCGGTACTAGCAATTGAGAAAAGAAATTACATCAGCCAATCGAAGGCAGGATTTAACCGGTTCGCCAAACCGGCGAGGGCTTTCAGGAGCGGACACAGCCCACGGCTTTCAGGAAGAAAAAAGGGCAAAACCCCTTCCGACACGCCGAAGTGCGCCATGAATTTAAAATGTGCTCGATCACACGAAAAGGCTGCGGCGGATTATAAGGTTAGCTTACACTTACTTCGCACTGGGCGGGTGGACAACTTGAACAAATTGTAGGTTGTTGCGCGATGAAGGGGTCGGACGGTTTTACTGGATGATAAACAAGCTAATGTAAATAGGATCGGTGGCATCGATCATTAAAATGCGGTTCATTAAAATGCAATATCGGTTGCAAAACCAATCATTTGTACCATTGAAATAGTAATTTACAGCACAAACTGGTTATTGGGTAAACGCTTTCGACCTTTTAGAAGAACAAGTTGTTCATGGAGATTGCGTATATTGCTATTCGCTAAAATTTGGTCCAATGTTCAACGACTTTAATGATTTTTTTGTTTGTTACAAAAACTCGTATTCCCCGAACTCCGGACATTGGTGCTTAAAACGGTGTTTTCTACCAAGAAACCAGATTCGGAAGGCCGGCCCGCGGGGTTCACGGAAGTAGTTCGAACATTTGCAACAATTTGGCGAGCCTAATGCTCCCGAATCCCGTTTTTCGACCTGCAAAAACCGGCCTGTCGAAATCATTGACCTTTCCCGGTGAGGGATCCTCGGGAGTAGATAAAAGCGCTAACCCAGAAGCGATGCCTACGTGCCATCGCACTCGCAGACTCTACAGAGGTATAGAGGGCCACAAGGGACCCGGGTCACGTAATTGGTGCCCGGGTACACATCTCGGAACCAGTTCTCCCGGCCACTTCCCGCTTCCTGGCGGCTAATATGGCCGCCGGACTAGACGCTGGCAAACAACACCAACCTCGCTCGGCACATTGCAAATCAATTAGTCGACGTTAGGGAACCCACGCGCGTCCCCGAAACCGTTTGCCAATTGTCTCGTAATCGAATTGGGCCGCGGCTTGGGTGGAAAATTTTTGGCAAATTTCCTACAACCCATAGGTGCACGTGGGACGCTAATTCGAATTTGAATTTCATACGGTTGCGAACCGGTTGAGCAACGGACGTTGATATAACGGTTCCTTTTTTTTTCAAAGTCCCAAATTGTCATCCCTTTTTTGACGTGTGACGTTTTCGTTCTGTTTTCTTTTTAGGCACTCGAGCGTTGAATGAATTACCACGGGATTGATCCTCGGTCACCGCAGCCCACCATCCCTCGGAAACGTGTTCCGCTTCCCGTCGCTTGATTCCGACGCTCCAGGCACCTCAACTCCTCGCGCACATAAACACACACACACGAGCTGTGCAACTCAAACGGGATCGCAGTTCGTCCTGCCGAAGGACTCGCAGTGGAACCGGCGATGGCGTCCGACCGGGCACGTTTTTCCCTCCTGCTGCTGTTGGCAGCCCTACACCTTCACCTTCTGCTGACCATCGGTGGCGGTCGTGTCGATGCCGCTGACCCCGTCGGTAAGTCAATTGCTTACTTCGTTAAATATTTATTATCCGCGATCCACGATCCGGCTCGGTGTGAAGTTATGCTTTTCCCGCCGGCAACGACCAGTTTTTCCGACCAAGCGAGCGCCTCCCTGGGGCAAATCAACTTAAAATTAGCAATTTCCGTCCAACATGGCGGAACTTTCGCATGAAAAGCGCCCTATCGCGAGATTCCAGCTTGAGGCGCTTGGTTCGGAAACAAGCGCGAAAAATCCTGTGCTATCTTCTAATCGCCGCCGGTATCGAAAAATGCCAGTTGTCAAGCGGCTGATTGATGGACGAACGCTCCCCAGGACACACTTCCACTTGACACTGTGGCTAATGAGATGAGAAAGTCAATTTGCTCACTTCCTCCAGCCGAAATTGAGCCTGCGGTCAGTCAGAGGAGTCTTTCGCGCGCGCTGCGGTTAAAGCAATAACCGTCGCCTAGTTTGGGGATTTCAATCACTTGTTCGCCTCAATTTGTCATGCTAATTTATTCACCGAATCACATTATCGCCCTTTTGACCGCGCCGTGATGTTTCCTCTGAAACCACGCGATACGGGCGGTTGGTGTTTCGGATTTTAAAATGTTTACTGCACGTGTTGAGCGGCACGATACAACTGAACACTTGGTCGTCATGTGCGCTGGGATGGGAATATCCAAATCGACAGTTTTCGATTTTTAAGTGCACGCTGACCCACACCAGTATGGATGCTATTGGCTCAGGCATCACTGACACTGTTAGCCCGATTTTCACTTCAAGGTAAATCCAACTTCTTGCTTGCTGTTCTATGTTTTGTTTCCTTTACTAATTGTTGATTTCATGAAGCATTTTTATTGAAAACATTTTGTTTGAAACATTAACTCATTTTTGAACGATGTTTTTTTTTATTATTTTGATAATGTTCAGTTAGATTATTGAACAACAGTTCGGTTTTTCAATTCCTTTGCGATTTATCTCATATTTTCTTCACCTTCATTATTTTATACAATTATTTTCTTCTCCTTACGTCTGCAATATTTCCAATTACTCAGAATTATTCTTTAATCTGGTTTAAATGCTCTTCACGGTACAGTTAAAATATATTTAAAAAGTGGAAGGACAGTAATGTATACTCTGATTTTGATCGATCCTAATGTATTATTTTTTATATTTATTAAAGTCTAATAATTCACTGGCCATATAATACAAATATATATATAATAATTCGAGATAGTTCCAGACTGAAGTGCATCACTATTTTAATTATTTTCTTATTATTTGATAGAATCCAGGCATAATTTTGTCATTCAAGTTTTTGTAATTATTTTGTTTAACGTATACATTAAAAAAAAATAAATAAATTTTCATCGACGATAAGAAAATAGTTAACCAAGCTAATTGAATGATGTAAATTTTATTGTAAAGTTACATCACTTAAGTAGTTTAAAAAAATATTCTGACTGTCAGCAAAGGCGACCATACAGTACTTGGTCGAAACTTTAGTCTACAAAAATATTCATGTTAAGAGTTGTCAAGTACTTATCAGTTGGAAGTATTTGAGGGACATAAATAGGGTTATCAGTGCTTGTATCGATTATGATATTTGACCGAATTTGTGATTTTTCGAAAACATTCCTTACAGGAGCTTCGAGCCGTTTTGTTTGAGTGGCTGGCCTCGATCGACATATATGTATAACAATCTCTATCTTTTCAAAGTTTTTCTTACTCTTTATGTTATTTCATCGTTAAAATTTGTCTATCTTTTAAATCAAATGTTATGTTATTCAAAACAGTCATTTGGTTTTATTTGTTAGTTTGAAACAATTTTTAACACGTTGACTGCCAAGCGTATTTAGTACAGATTTTTAGTACAGTAATTTTTGGCCTAATTATTTTATCAAATTTATTGAACCAACGATTTTCGAAAACTAAGCAAACACTAGGATTCCCAAAGGGTACTTTTCAGCAATTTTTATAGGCTACTACTACATCAGTCCACTACTATGTTAGTGTAAAGGGCTGATGAGCATTGTTACCCATTTTTTGGGTGACGTGGCGGTCAACGTGTTAAACAGTTTCCATATAACTTTGACTAGCAATGCAATGCAAGTTTCAAAATAAGGGAAAACAGCTTAAACTGCACCCTACATGACAAACTAACCGATATGCATTAATTAAAGCTTTGCTGCAAATCCCATAGTAACAAACTTCAACTTTCCTAATTAGTAAACAGTGCTTCATTTTAGCAACATTAAACGTCTAAAGTTGTACTAACTACATCTTCTTTGCCATCCAGAATGAGGAACGAAGCTTTGTGGCTAAATTTTCCTAATCTCTGAGCTCGAGCGCTCGCCGCAACTCGTTAGCAACACGTGTAACTCAACATTCGCGGAAAATTCTCGACCGCTCTGTCTTTTCCTATCCCGGAAGGCCAGTTTCCCAATCAAAAAGTCGCTCAACTCTGCGGTTGAAGTCCCCGCTTTAAAGGCTGACCCCGGGCAAACCAAAAGGTGCACAATAAAACGGGAAGGCCTCATTTGGGTTCGAGGTACTCCTCCCGTTGCTCGATGTGTGATACTAGATACACCTGAAGGGATGTACCTCACGTACGTGCATCGCCAGCAGGAGGAAAAGTTCGTCGTTTTACAGCACAATAATTAAGCTGGTTACTGAAACCAGCTGGGCGGAACCCGAAAAAAGGATAGGGTTTAAGCGAGAACACCCTCACACTTTACGATCATTCGGAATCGGCCCGTTTTGTTGCTACGAAATTAAAAAAGTTTCATCGCCAAAGTTAAACACAACTGTGCCGGTTCGGCGTCTCAGCTGGCGCACAATCGTGTCGTGTTAAATGTACAAGCAGTGAGTTTTCCCACGGAAAACGGACGGAAGTACATGAATCGATTTTTACGAATTCCGGAAAACATGCACCGAGGCAACACGGTGTTCGGTAGGATTTTATTAACTCTCGCCGTTTCGTGTCAGCATTGTCGCACGATATTCTTTCCCCCCTGTTTTTGGACGTGGACAAGATTGTCTTGTCGCAACACAAACTGACACCGGATTATTACATCGGTTTAAAATGTTCAAAATGAACCCGAACACTTTCCCTTCCCACGCGCCAATTTGAAATAGTTTTTAAACGTTTGGCATTAAAATAGGCCCTCGTTTTTTCGCTGTCAGTTTGTGATACGTGTTTCGCTGAATGACAGCATGTGGCACAAAATCTCTGAGTGTGTGTATGTGCCTTTTGTAATCATAGAGGAGTGTTTTAAGCGGTAGCTTAATTCTGAACAGCCGGGAAACATGGGTACCAAATCATCGGCAGTGTAAAGTGTTGACTTTGCGAAAACCCTAATTTCCCCCGGTCGGTTGCGAACAAATCGACCCTTGTCAGGCATGTTCCGTTCCACCGGGTCCGGACACTCCCCATCCGAGTGTTCCCTCTTCCTATGACAATTTGAGATTTAATTGAATGTCGAGTAGAAGGAAAATCTTTTGGAGAGAATTTTAAAGGCTGCTTTTTTACTCATTAGATCTCGGTCACAATTAAAAAGAAAAATGGTTTGGGACAATTCTGGCACTAGTTTCCCTTTCTCCAACTCACCTAGACTTACAGACTCCGGTACGTCTCCCTTCTGGACCTTCTTTGAGTTACGGGTTGAGGATTTTCACACAAGGTTCTAGTTAGTCCTTTTTTTAAATAACCGAAAAACGGTGACAGCATAAATCCTACAGGAAGATTCCCCGTTGAGACGGATGAAGGGTTCGTGTTCACCGGATTTGTTTCTTCTGACTTCCCGGGGAGGCGCCCGGAAGAAGCCAACGGAAGCTAGAATCCCGCCGGGAAAAGGTAGAAGCCACCCGCGGGGGAAGAGCAAAACTCGAGGGGTTCTCGAGGGGAAATAATTCCTCCGGCGCGATAAGAGGCGCAGATATTTATGTAAATTGGATTGCTCCCAGGATCGGGAGGAAAGTGGCCGGGTTTTGGGAAAAATCCCGTGGGATATCCTTATCCCCCCTCCGTGTGAATGCCGATGGCTTTCCGCGTCCTGCTTTTCGAGCCCGTGCAAGCGTATGCTTTTATGTGCGTGTATGGGTCTATAGTTATTTTAGGTCGAAGGTTTATGAAATAGTAATTTGTACTTGTTACCACTCGAATCCCGGCACGTTCGCCGGAACGAGAAAGGCCCTTAGCAAGATTACACTCGCCACCATATTGGACGGGTCCCGTACGTAGGTGGCATGTAAACTACTAAAGTGTAGTTAAAAAATGATCGCAATTTCCGAAAGCAGAAGCTTCTGCCTTCCCGGCATAACCTTTCCATTCAGAACGGCACTGAACAGTCAGTTCTCTCCAAATCCCCGAGGGAGCGTCTGCGTGGTTTAACGGCGCAGGTACAACCGTTAAAGGTCATTACTTCGATCAGGTTTGGCTTAGGTTTTGGGTCGTGCCAGGGGTTGTAAAGCTAATTACAGTGTGCGATGGTTTTGTAAATTTGAAGAAACGTTGCGAAAACAAACGGAAAAAATAGTTTCTTTGAAGGTACGCAAGTGCCGGGGTAGAAGGACAGATTGAGAAGAAAAGGGTAAGAGCAATAAAAGCAAGCTTTCTTTTACCTGTCAATGCAAGTGGAAAATTACCGCAAATTTTCCATAGTTTTCAGGTACTTAAGAGGGCACTGAAGGTATAACAGAATGGGAACCGAGGGCGGGAGTTTAGCAAATATTTGCACACGGTCAATTGTGTTTTTTTTACTTGTCACATTATGATCATAAACATATGCTTTAGTTTTAGTTGAGACTGTAATTTTTACCCCTGCAATGATGTGCTATTGTTTTTTTATAAAATATTGTTAAGTATGCAGAAATGTATTGTTGAGTAAATATGATGAAAAAGGTTAAAAAGTACCCAATAGTTAGTGATATTTTTAATTGCCATTTCTTAACTTCTTCTCGTTTTGCAAAGTTGTTCATAATGTTGCTTTTCAAGCGATTGTAAAACAAACCATGCGATCTTAAATAATATATGTTGTCCCAGTATGTCTAAGCACGATTTGAAAATACTGGTACGAACTTATTTTTTGATTTAACGTATTTTTCTTGTCATTTTTATGTCTAGTAATATCTTCTACAACATATCGAGGGAGATTTTGCTAATAACATTCATTTGTAAGCCAAAGAACGACATTTTCCTCTGACACTACTCATTAGCTTCAACAAACACTGTTTACCTTAAACTTACTGTACTTTTCTCCAATTTTTTAAGGGAATCTGTTTCTTTGACATGTTTTTACCAATTTTTTGTTGCCAGAGATCAAAAAATGTGTATGGGTTTGACCTGGGGACAGATGCCAAATTCGGCCAAAAGTGTACTTCCATTCCCTAACGTCTGCTGTATTGTATCGGTTACCAAAAATGGATTCGAAAGCATTCCACAACCACAAATTGTTTGTCATAACATTTTGTTAAAGGTTTTTTTGGTAAAAATTGATTTGTCGGCATCGTGAATATGTTGCCAAGTACAAACCGTGGAGAAGAGATCGTCCGGAAGGATCTTATAATCAAAGTTGACATATGTTTCATCGTCCATGATTAGTCATCCTGATTTCCAGCGCAGTAGTTTATCGTATTACTTATGCGCTCTTAATTTGATCGACGTAGCTTGTTTTTTCACTTCAAGTTGGCTTTTCCTGCTTCTTGAAAGTCTTCAGAACATTTTATACTTTTGCTCCATCGTTGATACTCTTGGAAATTCCCAGCTTTTAGGCCAAATCTCGTACGGAAGCACCCTTTCTACGTACGAAAGCTATCACAGTTTTTGGTCAACTTGCGAAATGCATTTCGTACTGCTGCTACTTACAACTTTCATTTTCGCCAACTAAATCAGTGAAACATTAGGAATAGTGACCCATTTGTGTAGGTTCACTTTGCGCTATGACAAGAAAAAACCTCATATTTTCGTAAAAACTTGATGCACCGGCCCTCGAGTCCGATTGATTTTAAGTTTTAAATGTGGACAAAATCATACACTTATCAGCAAGTTTAAAGATTCATTTGAATAAAATCAGGGTAGTATCAAAATCATACTTGGACTTTTCGGGACACCCTATAACACCAACAACCAGGTGTAGATTTTTTAAAGTTATCTTTATATTAAGAGACTATTTAACACGTTCCGTACCGCGTCACCCAAAAATGGGTGACGGCAACAATGCCCATCAGCCCTTTACACTTACATAGTAGTTGACTTATGTAACAAAAGACTATAAAAATAGCTGAAAAGTACCCTTTGGGAAGCCTAGTTTTTGCTTAGTTTAAAAAAATCGTTGGTTCAATAAATTTGATAAACTAATTTCGTCAAAAATGATTGTACTAAAAATCTGTACTAAAAACGCTTGGTACGCAACGTGTTAATCCGTTTCAACAATAACTTACGGAGTACAAGAAAATTTTCTAACGTATTTTGGAGGCCCACTTAAGGCTTAAGAAAAATATTTGGTATTGCAAAGGAATGTCATATATCGGCAATAAAATCTATGTCATCTCATCATCGTCATCTCAATACTGAATTGAATAGTCGATTCAAGCGTTGACACCCCATTTTGTGTTATCACCTTTCCCATTTCATTAACGTCTTACTCGTTGCGGATGAGTAAACCGCTCTTCAGCGCATTATCCTTGCTAATCGTCGTTGAATGCTTCCCCCCGTCCGGCCCCCAGTGCTTTCCCTTGACCCCAACCCTGTGAAATCTCGTTCGTAAGCGGAACTCGAATTGAGAAAAATCGTTTTCCGGCCCCGTCTTAGAATGAGATTCTCCATCCCGGCGATGTGGCGCTAATGCGTGGAAATGGATCGGAAAGTGGAAACGCACGAGGAGGATCAGTAATAAGCACGCCCCGAACGAACCATTGACGCCATTGATTGGATCGTTTGATTCGTTTCCGTAATTAGAATGATTGAAAATAACAATTTTCTCTCAGCTGGGCGGAAAAGCGCGTGAGCTCTCGCCCGGGATGAGCAGGAGCGTGGAAACCTGGAGGAAATTAGCTGTATTTTCACTCCATTTCCGGGACTTCCGCTTCCCGGAGCTCGTCAGGGATCGTCCGAGTTTGGCGTGTCACATCCGGGCCGCTCGCCCGCCGGAAACTTGAAATCAGTTCCTCCGCCGGGCCATCCGTTCGGCTGGATATTATTTATGTTCACTCATTTTTCAGCCTGTGCGAAGCGATAAGATTTAATTTGTTATACCACTCCAGCATCCAGTATCACGGTCGCTTTGTTAATGGCACCCATGGCGTGTCCTTATTTTCTTTGCCTTATTTTTTCCTCTTCACGGTATCCTTTTTCGGTCCTCCTTGAAGACGCAAGACCGACAAGATTGACAATTTTCGGTCCAAAGTACAATCTCACACTCACAAACGAAAAGAAGCAAAAGCTTCAGAAGAGGAGAGTAAGATGGTGAAACATTTTTAACCACGACAAAAAAAAGAACAAAACCCCCGATGGAAATAAAACATTTGACACGCCGGAAAAACCGACAGCACAGGAAGAGGAATGCAAAATATATCAAATGGAAAAGTTGTTCATCATCCGGCTCCTTTCCTGCCCGTCTCGACGTTTGTTGCCCGAAACGAACAAGTCGGCCAATCTTATGCTAATGTTGGGTTTTCTCGCGCGCGCTGAAAAATCATTATTATTGAAAAACAAAACAAAACAACCGCAACAACAGGTACAAGGCAACATTCGCTCGCAGCGACGCAAAGTGCGGTTCTTTGAATGGCTTGCCGTACAACGAAAACTCCCTAATCGTTTTCGTTTCCCTCGAGCGATCGAGCTCCATATTTTATGATGTGTGATTAGACGGCTTTTCCGATGCTTTGTGCATTCAACCAGCTTGACAAATTTGATGCCATGTGACGTTTAACGTTTCGGGGCGAAGCGTTTCTTTTTTCGGCTTTGTGAGGCTGGAAAATAAGACGAATTATTGTTTCGGGATAGGAAATAAAAAACATCAGGTATGGTTTTTCGGCAAAATTGGTCTTACTCCTAAATTTTGGAATGAAACAAAATGATTCGAAGTTAAAAAATCCATTTATGCCATTTAACACAAAATCCATTGTGTTAGGTAATAATTGTTTCAGGATAGGAAATAAATAGTTCAGATATGTTCGTAAAAAGTTATTTGAAATCGAAAACAAAATTTGTCTTACTATTAAATTTTGAAAAGAAACAAAATGATTCAAAGTTAAAAAATCCATTTATATTGTGTTAGATAATGCAAGGTGGTATGAAAATTCTTATAAATCTTTATTTTCGACGCTTGTAAAAAATTGTATAAGTGCATAGTTATTCAACTAAGTGCATCAATAAGTCATGTTTCGTTCTCAATCGAAGAAAGTTAAATATTAGCTCGAACAAAGTGTGACATCGAAGAAAAATGACAAACGTCATCCAGCATCCAGCTCGAAGATTTATGTACTCGTCACGGAAACAGGTTGTTTCGTCACAGTTGCTTGCCCTCGCACACACACAGACACACACCTACACTAAGTACTTTTACGCATCAACTCGTTTAGTGCCTCCGCACGGAGTAAACTTTCACGGTTGGGAAATCAACTTCCCTGCCGCTGTTAGTGAAACAATTTCGTTTTCTTGTACCGTTCGGTTTCGCTCGACCGCGGGAAAACTCGTACGTACGTGCAGCAGCACCTTATCGGCCTGGGAAATAACATACACATAGCGAACGGTTATATGTTTGAAATAAAAATACAAGCTGCTCGTGCGGCTTTTCCGACACCGACATTTCAGCAATCAGTGCTTCGGTACGCCCGGGGCCGGCTTTTTTCTTGCCTTTACAACATCTTTTGCACACACACACACAGTTGACACGAAAAGGCGTTGAAAGATCCGACATGCGGCTAACGGATGGCATGCCGATGGTTTCCGCCAAAAACACTTCGCCAATAACAGTCCACACGCTTTCCGTAGGCTTTTCTTTCCGTAGAGTTACAGCCGTCGAAACGTCAGGCAGGTTTTATTTTTTGCCTCTCTTCTTCTTCTCCATTCTGTCGCTCCATTTATTTTCCCTTACCGGGAAAATAATAATCCTATCAAAGGACACCGAGGCATTTGGACCCCGTTTGGTGCAAGACGTTACCGATCGCACCGCACTCGGAAACCGGAACACCAGAACCGATTCGAATCGCAACGGACTAAAAACAGACTTCCGGGGGACTTAGAGGGGGGTGGGGGTGGTTGAAAAGAAGGGGCGAATATAAAAAAAACGGGAACGTTTTATGTTTTTTCGCCCCTTTTTACACTCACTCAAACGTCTCCACATTATTCGGCCACCGGCCGAAGTCGGACGGCTGTCAGCAGAAGCTGGAAAATAAAAGTTCTTAAAGCTGTCCGACACTAAAATAGCTGTACACTTCCTGTTTTTTTTTTCGTCGGTGCTCTTTCCGATGGACTTGTCTTCCCTTTCTCCGGTTTTCCATCGGGTGTTTTTTTTTCATTCCACTGGGTCGTTATTTTTATAGCAGACGCTAGTTGCTCCCAATATTCCCATCTTGTCCTGCTCCGAATGTCCTTCCCGCGGCCCCCTTTTTCGACGGCTCGTGGTTGTGAAATTCATTTTATCACTTTCCACACCTTGACGGACGGAAAAACCGAAAGGAAAAAAATAATAAAACAAAAAAGTGTAAAAGAAAAATTTCCCCAACTGCGGGACAGTCGGAGGGGTTCAATATTTTTCCAGCACAAAAATAAAATGCCACTCCAAAGTGCTGGCGACCAGGAACAGATCGGACACTTGGCCCCGGCGACGTCGTCGTCGTCGTCGTTGGTTGACCGTGTTTACCCCTTCGGCCGACAGTCCGCCTTCGAGGAAACTTTGCCAATTTCACGGGAAGCATTAATTTTGGAATCAATTTGGAAAACTTGAGCCACTCGTTCTGGGCGGTGCTTCGTCCGCCCGCAGCGTGATTAATCTTTCCGGCGGTTTCGGAACGTGCACCGAAACCATTTATAATATTCCCAAGCCCGATCCGTAGTGGTTTACCCGAGCATAATCACTCATTAATATTATTTTTATTGTTTCGAAAATATTAGTTTGCGCAACCGGGAGCGTTTGTGGAAAAGGAAATTCGAGTTTTCTACTCGATTTGCTGAAATATAAGTTGACGTTGAATAGGATATTGCTGAACATCGCTTGAATTTGATTTGGGTTTTTATGTTTTAAATTCAGCGTGTGAATTAATAATAAATACAGTTTATCGTTATTTCTTGGCAAATACAGCATTTTGAAGTATTTCTTATTTGCACAGATGAATATATCAATGTAGATTTTATCATTTCTTCTTCTTCTTATATTATGCGGGATAATTCATCTTGCCCATGCTCGCCTTACCTGAATTGCCAATACCGTAAAAGAAATAACGAAAAATAAAACAACATTGTTGGATTCTATTAACACGTTGACTGCCATGGCTATCATTTTTGATAGCCAGCTGCCATCCGTTCTAAAAAGTGTTTGTCCCATAAATAAATGAAAATGTAACAATAAAACTAAATTAAGATTAAAAACAAATTCATTGGAAAGCTTAGTCTTTCCAAATTTAACACGTTGATTGCCACGCTGATGTAGTACAGATTTTTAGTACAATTATTTTTGTTACAATTAGGTTGTCAAATTTATTGAACCAACGGTTTTAGAAAACTAGCCAAAAACTAGGCTTCCCAAAGAGTACTTTTTAGAAATTTTTATTGTCTACTACTTCATAAGTTCGCTACTATGTTAGTGTAAAGGGCGGATTAGCATTGTTACTGTCACCCACTTTTTGGGTGACACGGCAGTCAACGTGTTAATAAAAAAAATTGTACTAAAAAAGTGTGCTAAAAAGCCATGGCAGTCAACGTGTTAAGATTTATCATTTATAATTGTACTAAAATGGAAACAAAAGTGTTTCAAAATTCGCCTAGATATCGAAAGTATAAATTTAAAATAATGTGCCAACAAATGATAACTGCTCCTTTATTATTTAAAACCCATAAAGATAGCCATTATGTCAAAACAAGACAATGTATCCTGAACATGGCTAATGGTAGCAATTTAATTAAAGTATACATCAAAATTATTCCGATTGCAAAGGGGCTGCTTCTGACCATCACATTTACCATAAGCCCAAAGCCTTCGACAATCCTCGACGGACATCCGCTTCGGAAGGGACATCCGAGAATATTCAAGGAATTTTTAACCAGAAAACCAACCAAAGTTACATTCCATTCTTTGCTGCGAAGGTGAGCAAAGACTGCCCCTTTTCCCGTCAAAGGGGCATTTTTACTTTGGCTAACTGGCCTCTGGTGTGCTTATAATAAACATTTCTTTTTATTGTGATTGTCAACATTTTCGAAACCCCGAGCGAGCCACTACTTCCCCGAGCCTTACCTACCCTTACACGGGGCGTCCGGTTGTAAAATATCTAATTATGACAGCATTCTAGAAGGAAAGCGAAGAACGAGAGGAGTTTGTTGTGTACTAATGCCGCGCTGTTATCCTTTCGCCCCCTTTTTGCAGGAACCGGCGGCCCATCGATGGTGCACGTTGGCGAGGACGCGCTGCTGACCTGCGTGGTGATGACCCCCTTCAACAACGACACCGTCCTCTGGCGCAAGGGCCCGCACGAGATCCTGTCGGCCGGCATGAACCGGGTCACGGGCGACCGCCGGATCAGCGTCCTGCACGACGACTGTAAGTATCCGAAAGCACGCAAACTCACCCACACAAACAAACACACACACACACACATAAAGTGGGGCAAAGTTTTTCATTAGTTGGCAGGAAATTCCCCTGCCCGGGAAAGGGAAAAGCCAAGGTAGCGCACATTTGTCGCAAAACATTGAAAACATTTTTGTCGCTCATTTACCGAAAGTGATTATTTCGGTAATAATCTCCGCTCATTATCAGTCACCTTGGCGTGTTAACAGGGCGGTTCGGTTTCCCGGGGGTGCCAATGTCGATAAACCAGCTTAACGAGAGGCCGACCCTCCACCAACCTTTGTTCTTCCCGGTCCCGGTCACCATCTTTAGTGAATCCCTTTTTTTTGCCTGGGCGCGTCTTCTTCACCTGCTTCAAAACATCGCGTCTTCAATAATTCAGCAATTTAATTAAGAAACGGTGAACAGCGAAGGAGGAGGAATGCGCCGAGGAAAAACAACGTTCGTTCGGAAGCTCCCGGAGCAACGTCTTTCAAGATTCAAAGACATTCCGAACGGGTTGGAATGTTGACCGTGCAATGGCAGCGTGTCAAGATGGAACCCGGTTGGTTTTTTTCCTGTCTTTTCTTTCCCTTTTCTTCTTCTGCCATGAATGGAGGAAAAGCCGTTATGGGAGAAATATTTTCCTTCGTTTTGCTTTTCTTCTGTTCCGCTTGAATGCCCGCCATCGTAAGGACATTTGTTCGCGCTGCGAACGCAACCAAACGAGAGTGTTACTAGTGAATGTCTGGAATTTTGGCCACATTCCACACGCGCCCGGGCGTGTCCCGTTCGTTGTGTGGACGCGTCGTGCTGGCATGTCACTAGGGAAAACCCCACCCAAGCATCCTTTTTCCGATGTTCGCCCTCTCCCCCTTTTTTCCGCCATGAAACGTCAACCGAAAACCTACCTGCCCGCGCGTAACGGTACGGATCATCTCCACCTGCGCCAACCCGAACTCGCCCGAAAGAGTAAATAAAGTGAAAACAATTGAATTTAAAATTGTTTCCCAAAGCGCCACAACACCGCTGGCGTGTTGGGGAAACTGTTCGTGTCCTCCCTGCTCCATGGAGGTGGGAAAGCGAACGAAAAACCCCGGTTTCGCTCCTTAGACCGTGTGTCGTCTGGTGCCCGGGAAAGGCATCGTTCCTAATTTTAATTAGAAAGTTTCGAGTAATTTATGCTACGCTCACTTATTAGGGCGAAATTCGTAAGCACAAAAGTTAAGGATGGCTCGCATGGTACTGTTTGCCTACCAGTCACACATGCATCCCATTCCCCACTTCCGCTGGAAAATTCCTTGAGAGACGACAACCCGTAAGAGAAGTATTTCGTTTCGTGCGGAAACTCCAGGCTGTCGCTTTCTCGAGGGAGGAAAGGACATTCGGAGGTGAAGCTCGCATCCCATCGGTATCAATTTATTGTGCGGATTTGGTTAACTTGGCGCCCATTTGTAAATTCACCGCCGCAAGGGAAAGCTTCTCGTTGTGTGTTTTTAAATGTGCGAAGTTCAAGTTTATGTGTGCAGCTGACTTTAGGGACTAGCGTTCCTAACCAACGTGGTAGTCTTTCTTTGCATTTGTACGCGACGTCCTTCCGACTGCGGGAACGACTTAAAGGGCGTCGCTAAATGATGACTATAACTCTAGACCAAATTATTGCTTTTCATTACTTTCGACATTTAATTTGCGTTCGTAGTTAATGATATCGCTTAATGGAAAAGGATTGGGATGAATAGGGTTGAAGTGTTGCTTTGTGTTTTCCAGCTGCATCTATTGAACAGTCTGTTTTAATACTTTATTTTTTCAGTCGATTAACTTTAGTTTATAATTTTATTCTTCCAACCTAACTCTAATGTTGTGTTAAAATAAAATTTTTATTTATGAGTACGATGAAATTTATCTTTAAATTAAAAGATTTCAACCTTTTCCAACCCCAGAAAGCTTATTTATCTACTTTCCGATCGGCTTTTGATATATTTATCGTATGAAAAGTGAATAAATTTTAATATGAAGTTGCAGTAAAAAGAGTAGATAATTACTATTTATTAGGGCACACATTTGGTTTAGAGCAGACTCATGATGTGAGGATTTTAACTTCACTTCACATTTACCACTTTAAGGGCAGGTTGTTTTCTTCTATGTCCGATACGTCTTGAAACAACATTCCACAAAAAAGTTTAACGATCGTTATAGATTAAGGGAAAGTGTGGCAATATGCTCCCCTTAAGCGAAAGCAATTTATTTCTCTCAGTACATTCAACAAAATCATTGAAAATTGGCACAGTTTGATTCCTTGATATCTTATCTGTTAACAAAAATTATCAAATCTAACTTCAAAACCACCATTTTTTATTTATAAAAAGTTTTTGAACACCCTTCTTTTCTACACGTCATTGACATTTGTGGGGCAATATGACCCGAACGGTAGGGTAGAACGCACCGGGATGTAAACATGGGATAAGATGACCCAAAACAAACCAAGGTTGCTTGTCGAAAGGTTAGTCTATTTAGAGGCGGAAGTCAGTTATTGGTCCCGTATAACACATTGGTTTGAATTTTGGTGTAGTATTCAAAAGACACTTTGTCAAAGTTTGACGTTTTGTAGAACTATAATATGAAAACACAGTTGAACATCACAAAAAATTAACCCTCATTTCGTACTAAGACCTAATAAATATTCAGTTCAATGACTCTCACATCAAATGTTCAATATACGACATATTGAAATAAAAAAGGCGACGATTATGAACGCAACATGCGTAAAACTTTGACTTGCTCTTGTTTTGACGGTGCATTAAGCCTCTTTGTTTACATTTTGAATACAATGGCATTTTGCCTCACCTAAGCGGGTGCGTATTGTTCCCTACGAGTTTAGTTCAAATTTTGTCTCTAATTAAAAACGGAAGGATTTTCAACAAAAAATCTCTTCAGTATACGCTATATGAAATATTCAGCTATTTTATGAATGCCTGCTCGGATGCAATATAACATTTCTACACTTATAATTCCCTGAATTATAGTAGCGTATTCCTACATGATTGCGGACTCAATTTGTTTTTTTTCACGTTTTTTCTGTTCATTTTCAATGTAGAAACGTGAAACTCACGTACCGTATATAAAATACGTTAACGAACACATTTCATAGAATAATTAATTTTTAAAGCTCATAATTCAGCTAAAATCATACCGGTGCATATTGCCACACTTTCCCCTATTTCAAATTTTCCTAATTTATAAAACCCTCCAATACTCCACATCCGACATTTGGGGATCTATTTGTGAACTTATTTTGTTACCTTAACCTGTTCTCTCTAGTGTCCAATTTCGATTAAAACCCGGATTAAAATTGCGGTTTTGCACAAGTTCGAATCTGTATTAAAATTTCATGTCCTCTTTAATACTAAATTGTGGTTCAATTTGTTCAACTTTTCCTTTGTGTTTTCCACTGAAAATGCTATCCTCTTTTCCCCGACTCAAATGTAATACTTTGCAAGGCCTGTTTGTGACAGTATTACGAACGTCTATCTCGAAGGATGTAGCGAAGTAATTTAGGAACAATCGTTGCAAAAATCCGGTAGGTTGCGATACGGGTCCCAATGCCGAGAAGAACATCGTACAGTCGCACTTTCCATTCTCGCTTCATTTCCAGTGGCACAAAAAGGAATTGCTCATTCCAACAACAAACTCACTTGCCAGTCAGGTGAATTTTCCCACACCTCCAACAGGACGTTCGGGGACGACAAGGTCAACGCACATCAAAGGATCGTCCGTCGTTGTGCAAAAGAGAATGCGAGAAAAACTCCCGGTGTAACACTTGGATTTCCAACGGGCGATGGTCGCTTGCTCGGTTGTTCAGTTACCGCCTTTCCGTTACAGAATACTATTTCCGGTAGCGGACCGGAAACGAGCGTCCGTACGAGCGGACTTGCACACCATGCTCTTGAAAAGCGCATGAATGTGCACGGCGTACCAACTTAAGCAGGGTGCAGGTTTGTGTGTTCCTCGGTAAATCAACACGTAAGACAGACGACTGGCAGACAAACAGATCGTCGCATTCACCGTTTACTGGATGTCTAGTTGGTGCTGATGGTGCCGGCGTCGGTGTCAGTGGAGAAATATTGGACGCAGTGTCGCGGACGACGGTTCCACGTCCGGCACTGTGTCCTTGTTAACGACCACGGCATGTTTATCTTTCACTCAAACAGCACCATGAATGCACCACTCCAGGAGTGTAGAGTGCAGGAGAAGGGTCACAGACTAGCCATCCAAATTTCGTTCTCCTGAACTCTTTACAATTGAGCTCAATCGCAGATTTTCGGTCCACGGTTGCTTTCTTGCTGGCAGGATGCTGGACCACGTCCATTCAGGATTGTCTGCACAACATTGTGCAGCTGGTATTCTAAAACTGCAGCGTTCGTTCTTTGTGAGCTGGTCATTTTTACAGGACGCACATGTTTTCTTTGTTTCTCTCGTGCAATTCCTATTCTTTTACAGTGAACACTTGGTCAGTTTCGTTTGTTTGTACAGTTTTTACAAGGTTTGGCTATCAGCTTTCCACACCAATAGCACAGGATTAAATTGTTTGAAATTGTTCTGTATACCAACTTTTTTATCTACCTTTTTCCGTAACTGAAGCTCGGTTGACCATCAAATGTCTTTAAAATTTAAAATGTTTTGAATGTTTTTAAATTTACGAGCAAACTATCAATTTAAATTATGAATCGAAAGAGAGCAAATTATTTCAAAAACCATGTACATCAAATTTATAAATGAACGTAAATCAAGGCTGTGTAAAACTTCACAAAACATGTAAATCCACAAAACTTTCTTTAGTAATCTTAGTTTTTAAATTTTCTTTTGTTCATAAGTTCAGGGTTTCGAAAATATCTGCTTTTGCAAGTTTATATATTCTCTTGGCACACGGAGGTAATGACATAGAATGCGGAAAATATAATTTTAAATTAAGTATACGTAGTGAATGGAAAAATATTGCAACATCTCCCGCAAAAGAAAAAGATACTAAATTTATTGTGCTTCTGCATTTTTTGGTAGGAATGTTCTACGTAATTCACAATGAACTCATTGAACTCGGTTTTCAAGCGTTATTTTTCCAACATGCATATTCACATTGAAAAGTAGGATTTAAATTTCCGTGCATATTATTTTAGTTTGTAAAACACGGTTGTTAGTACTTGTCTTATTAGGTGATCGTCTCGTAAAACATAAACCTGGTGATGCAAGTTTATTGCTAGTTAAATATACCGTTTAGAGGTGAACTAACTGTAATAAAATAATTGTTAACAACATCCTCCTAGTAAACGTCCTGCTCTCTGCAAATTACACTTGCTCCTTATTTTATTTCCGTGTCTTTTACTTAAACATAAATACATCGTCTTAGCACCGCGTACTCTTAAGCCACCAACCGTGCACCGAAACTGGAACAACCTGATGAAGCCATTCCGGTGCAACCGTACGGTCTCCCTAAATGAAAAGTCACCGACCGACCGAAAGTGCACAAGACGGTGATTAAAAGAAGGAGCCAGCTTTCTTTTCTCAATCTGGCTTTTGCAGAGGGAAACAAACAGAAAACTGCTACCACCTGACTTCTAAAGGGCACCGCAGGCACGTGCAGCTTTAGAAATGTGTTCAGATGCACGTTTTTGCAGCGATGTTCGCTAATTATTTTGCTCCGCTCGTAGGTATCTCCGCGCCTTCTGCCTTCTTTCGAACGTCCGTTTCGTTGGAAATTTGTTAGCGAGGCACTATTCCGTCCTCGGTGATGTGGAAGTGTAAGCAGGCTTCTACATTTACACACACACACACACACACACTCACGGCATCCCCAGAGTGCGCTTCCGGTGAAGTGATACCTTTAGCCTTCGCTCCACGAGCTCCACGTTGTGATGAGTCCTTTTTCACCGGAAATGCCGCGAAAGGGCGACCTCAGGACGAAATCTACTGCTGCCTCTTATATTCGCTGCTCCTGGGACTGCAATGGCCACGCAGTTGGGAAGAAAGAGAGAGAGAGTGGGACCGAGCGCGAGTTAGTACTTCAAACGAAACCACTTTTCAGTCTTCCCGGCGACTCTTCGGGAAGGGTTTTCGTTGGTTTGGGTTTTCTTCTACCGACTTTCCGGACGCGATTATTTTGCACACAACCCATTATCGTGAAGACTCGGGGAACTCTCGAGCAAAACCGTGCGAAACCGTGGCGGTGCTTTAAGTTTTTGCCCAGCGTCCAGGACCGGTCGGTCGTTGTTTGTGCAATCCACCGTTTACGGGGCTTTCAAAAGTGAAAGTTACATTTCACTCCGTTTGATGTTGTCGGTTCCAGCCGACGAGTTGCTTGACGTTTCGAAACAAATGTAGGAGAAAAAGCAACACAAAACCATTCCACTTACAAGCATATACAACGAACTTTTCCCCCAGAACGACAGGACGTTTTTATTTATTTTCCACAGTCGGTGAAGGTTGAAGCCGTCTGGAAAACAAACTTTTCCTTCGCGCTGTTATTTGCCACTTGTTCTGATGGAAAGTTTATGCTTTGGACGAGATGAAAATGTCGTCTGTACTGATTAAGAATTTTGATAAAATGCATTTTGTGGTTGACGGCATTCAGGTTATTTAATTTTGTTTTTAAATATTCTATTAAAATTAAACATCGAGAAGTCGTGTTTTGTATAATTCTGACAGCTATTTTTCTGGGAGAAAAGTCACTTTAAATATTGATAAGACATATTTTTGTATGTAAATTTGTAATAAAATTTCTTCCAGTGAACCAATTTTAAGATAAGCCTATCTATCCCAGAAAGATACATTTTCTGTTTGTGCTTCCCGTAATGACACTCTCCTGAACAGCATCGGAGAGATCAAATGAACATTTAAACAATGCCTCCCAAATAAGCATGTATTAGCTTTCTCACGTTCTCATTACTGTTGTCTCGCTATATTTCCAGCTCCCAAAGGCAGAACTCCCCTCGGCGGTGACGTATGGGTGTTGCTCATTAAGGAAACACGTGTCAACGACTCGGACGTGTATGTGTGCGAGGTGAACAGTGACCCGATCGTAAGGAGTTTCCACCCCCTGACAGGTAATTATGGCGCGAAGTAAGATTTACAGAGTTCCACAAAGAGAGAAAGAGTAGGTACTTCAAGAGGGTTATACAGTTTGAAGCTCTGTTACTATAAAGAACAAGCTGACCCGACGAACTTCGCCCCGTCCAATATTAATTATTTGCTTATATTGAAATAACATAGCACTGAAACTCATGGGCATTTGCGAAATAAAACATTCTACTTCTTGTAAGCTCCCATAGATTCGTCAGATAAAGATTTCGTCACATAACAATAACACGTTAATCTTTTAGTCGCAAATCATGCAAGAATGTTATGAAATTCCACTGAATAATTCACGGCTACATCTTGGCTTTAAAAACGATCAATAAATTTGTATGAGCGCGATGGAACAGTTGGAGTCATTAGCATCGATATTTAAGGCAGCTAAAATTGCACTTTCGGCAGGTAAAATTGCAGCAACCAATTGTAGTTTCGACACTATTAGGTAAAATTCAGATAATTATTTGTGAGGAGTTCATTTTTCGTAACAGTAAAATGGCAAATAGCTGGTGGAATTCGTCAATTTCGAATTTTTAGCTATCTATTAGAAAAAAAACTTCAACGGCTCTAAAATCAGTGTTATCTCCCAATTCCGCCGGGCGTTCTTACTTACAGCCTTCATCAATCAATCAAATGCACAGATTTGCTGCATATTCATTAATAGGACAATTCCATATACTTGTTGTTTCAAAGGTATTCCGTTCCCATGCACGATGCAAGCTCACGTTCAAATTTCACATCTATAGATCGACGGCATATGAATTTCAGCCGATAGATTACTACTCATATGCAAACTCGAAAACTCTTCAATCGTCACCAATCACCGTCACCTCATTGTAGATCATTCGTTTTTCTATTCGAAATTTTACTTTCAAATGCGAGGTGAAATATCTAACGGCTGACATATCAAAATGATCAGTGTTAAGTATAGAAACTTCAGTTCCTGCATTAAGTTCATCGAACGCAGTGATTATCTTTTTCCAGCGATTGTAACTATGCATGATTCTCAAATCCATAACTCGAAAGTTGCACGCACCATACCAATCACAGTTTGCAATGCTGAGACGAACCGAAGGTAGTCGTTTTGAGTGGATTTTATATATTTGTCTTTACGCCAGATGAAAACACAGCTAATTGTGCATGTAAGGATCGCTGCCGTAAGTCGGAAAATCTCGACAATCTTGTTGCTTGTGTGTGTATTTGTTTAGTTTGCTGTACGGCTGATGGGGGTGCCCATGGCGCATCGGTAGCGCTAGAAAAACCACGCCGTAGGTTAGGTATGGGATAGAATCCCGAGGCTGGCCCTCCCGGTTTAACGAACGGCTGACCACCGATCATAATATACCGTCTTTCGGTCACAGTCACTCTCTACGGAGAGCGGCCTTCTCCCTCTTGGGGATATTGAACCAATTAAGAAGAAGAAGAAGTACGCCTGATTTAGTAGTTCTTTGTACGTTCTTCGGCCATTTTTCAAATAAAGTAAAGAACGGCAGCAATTCCAAAAGAAAGATTCTCAAGAGTGTTTCATGGCAGCTCACGTATCGGTTCATTTGATTCTCGCTTATCTAATTTACTGCAACGCCAAAAATCGCAAAATTGCTGCGACGTAATTGTTCTTTGTAAATAATACAAACCAGAGTAGAGTTGCCTCCAAGCTCCATGAAACGTTGGATCTCCACCTGACATAGAAAAATGCCTAGCTTAGCTCAAATGGATCAAATTGATCAAAGACATTGCTAAGATTGGCCCAGCAATTTTTAAATATTAGTTGTAGATTGTATCTTTCAATTTTTACATGGAAGAATGCAAAGACATTGCTAAGATTGGCCCAGCAATTTTTACCGTGAAGATTAGTCCAGCAGTTTTTAGTTTTAGCGTTACAGATGCGTTTTTTCCGAATTTTCCCATTTTTCTGTTTTTCTTTAAAAATTTTCTAACTTTAAATTACTCCTCAGCCTTTTTGGCTCCAAAAGAATAAATCATCCGTACACATCGTTAAGATTCCCTCAGCCGTTTCTAAATTTTAGTTATACATTTTATATGTGGTTGTTTTATATGGAAAAAGCAGATTTTACGGGTTTTTCCGATTTTCCGGATTTTCCTTAGGAATTTTTTGACATTTATCTATCTCTAAACCTTCCTTGGGGAAAAAGGAACAAATCGTCCGAAGACATCATAAAGATTGGTCCAGCCGTTCTTGAGCCTTAGCGTCACAAACATACAAACATTCATTTTTATAGATATAGATTATCTATCTCTAAACCTTCCTTGGGGAAAAAGGAACAAATCGTCCGAAGACATCATAAAGATTGGTCCAGCCGTTCTTGAGCCTTAGCGTCACAAACATACAAACATTCATTTTTATAGATATAGATGAGACTGAGAATAGCGAGCTTTATTATTATTGCACGAGATTATTTGACTTTCATTTGGATTGCTATCCAACAAACCAAAGTGATGTGTAATTAAGCTCTTTGGAAAGATTCACTTCTTCTTATGTGGCTCAACATCCCCAAGTGGGACAAGGCCTCTCTCTCTCCGAAGAGAGTTACTGTGACCGATAAGACGGTATATTATTAGATCGGTGGTCAGCCGTTCGTAATACCGGGGGGTGCCAGACTCGGGATTCGATCCCACACCTATGGCGTGGTGTTTTCTTGCGCTACCGCTGCGCCATGGGCACCCCCACAAAGATTTCACTTAATGGAATACTATTTTGGAGGGCACCCACTAGGCCTTAACAACCATTCCAGTTCTGGCAGCCGTTCCGAGCGAGCAAACAATCATAGTACAGAACACCATTTTCGATGTTCAAGAGCATCGTAACTCACGTCGGCACCCGGTGTGTCGATGAGTTCGTAAGGAAGTTCGGCCTCAGTTTACAATCATAAAGTTTTACGTCTGCGAGCGCTGGCAGAGTTTCCTTTTCTTTGTGTTCTTGCGAAAACACTGTCGAACTTTGCGCCGAGAAGCGATGACAACTTTTCCCATTAAAACCGATTTCTTGCTCGTAAACTATCGCGCGCGGAGGGAAGAAAATTACGTCAACACTAATCCACGGGATGTTGTTGTTTCCCCCCCTTAAATCGTCAACAGTGCGTCAGGCGAAGAAGAAAACGGCCTCAAGTCGGAACGCTACGGATTCTGCCGGTTCCTCGACGACGGCTCCGCCGGAACACTCGGAAGCGGGCGTCACCTCCGAGGAGGAGGAGGACTCCGACTCGGACACGTACGCCGACTCCGAGGAGGACGTCAGCCCGGACGGTGTGCCGCTGGTGACGCACGACTTCACCGACTGCTGCCATGCGAACAACGTGTCCTCGGGCTGTATGGGCTTCTGCGTGCTGCACAACATCCTGGACGGGTCGGCCGGCGTCGAGCCGGAGCAGTGCGAGCGCGACTTCCCGAACATCGTGCGCTGCATGGCGGACGGGCGCAATCACGTGCCGTGCTGCGTGGAGAAGGGCATCCCGGACCTGTGCCAGGACATGTGCCGAGGCGAGTACACGCCGTTCACCGATCTGCTCAAGTCGCGCGTCTCCTGCGTGCAGCACACCCTGCCCGGGCTCCAGTGCATTCTGGACAACATCCAGCGCCTACCGTCGGAGCCGCAGTCGGTGTCGGTGGAGCCGCTGACCGAGCGCTCGCTGCAGGTGAGCTGGATGGCGCCGGAAAAGCTCGGCGGAACCGTCAAGTTCTACCAGGTCAACGCCACCCGGCTGCACGCCTTCGATCAGGATGCGCTCGCCAACGCCACCGACGCCAAGGATGGGCTGGTGACGCTGCAGGTATCCGCAGACCAGACCACGGCCGTCCTGTCCAACCTGATGCCGTTCACGATGTACACCGTCACCGTGAGTGCACACAACGATCACGGCTCCAGCCTCCCTAGTATGCGCATCCGCGCCCTGACACTCGAGAGTGGCGTCGTCAGCAAGCAAACCAGCGTCGCCGTTGTACCGGTTCTTCCAGGTAAGCTCACGTTTCGTAGCTGACTTATTACCAGCGATGAGGAGCGATGGGGGAGAAGTCACTTATTTACGAAGAATCTTCCGTCACTCGATCACTCACGCCACGTGATCTGTAAGTTAGTTACTTACTTCTTGTCCCCATCACGACGCATCGCCCTTTGTCCGCTTGTGCTTGCGTCTTTTTATTAAAATATGCAAACGTCAAATTCTCTAGCAATAGTTACCTAATCAACATTTTCTTGGAAGAAGAAATCAGATGTCGTACGAACGGTCGGTTTGCTTTTATGATATCTTTTTTACAATGGAAACATTAAATCTCTTAATCAACGCATCTATATGTCTTTAAAATTAAGGAAAACTCATATAAACCTTTGTAGGAATTCGAAATTTGGAAAAAAGATAACTGATTGAGATTAAAGAAAAATTTCTCAACTATACAGTCCTATGTTACTGCTATGAAGTTAAATTCGGTTTTAATTTAATTAACGGTTAATTAATTTGGATTTTTTCCGAACACGAAGGTTGGAAAAGTTATTTACCCATCAATAACCAACCAAAATTGTTTGTCTCAAATAAAACCATAACATATTTTCAAAATGAACTGATGAAATTTTCCAACACTATTTTGTTGGTATTATTCGCATCGGAATGGATTATTTTTGTCACTCTTTTCACTTGTCCTCTCTTTTTTTGTCTTTTAATTATTGGTTAAACGTTTATAATGTGTTAATGATTCTAAAATACTGTAAAAAATGGTCACCACTGAGGACGGAAAAGTTATTTACAGATTTCAAAGAGTTTCAAACCATCAAAAACCAAGAAAAATTATTGGTCTCAAATAACAGCATAAAATATTTTCAAAATGAACTGATTGCCACACACAAAAATAACGATTTAAAAATCTCATACTTTTTACTGCAGTATTTTCCTGTCACTTGTCATCTGCTTGTCATTAGATATACTTACACGTATTTTTATCACTATTTCAGTAGATTAAATAAGAATCACACAATTTTTAAGAAGAACATTACTTAAGGTTTTTGTGGACAGTAATTTCAACTTTTTGGACAAGGTGTGCTATCTGTTAAAAAATGTTTTCAAAAACAGTTTGATTAGCATTTCCAGTGTTATATGAATCGAAAATGAGCTTTTCCTAAAACAAACTTTTTGAGGACATTAATTTTGTAAATAAATTTATGTTATTAATCTTCTTACTGCACACAAACCAATGGCCCTCGTTTATAATCCTACTAATTGGTCGATGGTATAAGTGCTCCAAGGGCGGACAAGACACTTCGGAAAATCCAACGACAATGGTCTTGTCGCTATTCCTAATGGCCGTTTCGTGTTCCCAGTAACTCGCTTGAGCTCACCATGGCTGGCCGAAGGAGGGAACGCGAAAAGACCGAGTCACTGTCGTCGTAAATGTGTGCCGGTCCGAGTACCACGTGACCATTTCCGGAATCGTGTTGACTTACAGATTGAAATGTCGCTTTCCGGTAACACGATGGAGGAATCACTGCTTAATGTCAGGCTTGCTTCATCCCGCGTCAGCTGGTGAATCGTGATAGAATTCCTATTTAACGTTTTAACCACTTTTTGTGCTTCGGAAAATTGTTCAAACCACCTTTTCATTGGTGTGGCTTGACATTTCAATTCTGTGCAGCAAAATGAAACTCAGAAAACCTTGTGTCCAGTAAAGCCAATTCCGTATACGTATGCAACTGCCCAAGCTCGATTGATCGATTATTTATCCATTTTGTCCTCTTTCACAGTCGTGATCCGGGTTTGGCTTCGTTTCGCCGGACATTTGTCGGGCGTCCAATCGGTTTACAAACCGCTCCACAATTTTACAAACCACCATTTCCCTTTTTTCCCACTTTCCACCCGAGCCAAGTCCATGCCCGCGCGCGCGGAACATTGGCAATTTATATTTCAATTACTTTTCCCTTTATTTGTCACAATGAGTTCGGAAGTTTTTCCTCCGTTGCCTCGCTCATCCGGGGAATGATTTGGTTACAGAAATGAAGAAGAAAAAATAGGAAAATCATCGTCCACGAAACGGCAGACGAACCATCCTGTACCACGTTCTTCAATGGAGCGGGAGAGGCTGAGCGAATTATTTATAATGTTTTCCAACTTTCAATATCCGTTCAAGCTGTTTTTTTTCCTCACAGCCTAGTCGATAAGCGGCACAGTTTTCCCTGATCCCACTCGCTTCCAGAAAAGCGATGCTTGTGGTAAGGGAAAATGAAAAATCGATAAATAAATTATCGACATTCCATGTTTCGAATGATAGCGGATGAGCAGAGATATTTTTTTCTTTTGTCTACTTCGTGTAAATCGTACTTGGAGTCAAACTTTACTGTCATATTTTTCTATCGATCGATGGAAGTGGCTTTAACACTAGAATCCAAATTGGGGTCATTTTGACCCAAACGCGATTTTAACATTTAATATCTCAAAAACGGCTGAATATTTTTTCAAAAAAAAAAGGCTTGTCTTATAATCCAAAGTAGCATCTAAGAAAAATGATTTCAGATTTTTTTGTTCGACCAATTCCGAGAACCAACTTGACTATCCCTAGAATGCTTTTTATGGGTCATTTTGACCCATGTTTTTCAAAACGCTGTAACTTCAGCAGTTTTCAAGACTTTTTAATTCCGTAAACGGCTGTGTTTTAGCCTTTTTGTCTTTTTTCGTTTTTTGATCCACCCCACCCTTTCTCCACTAGCTCGGTACATAGTAAAAAAGAACGGGATTTCGCGAATGTCAAAAACTGAAAAAGTGCATTTTTTCGCGGTAAATTTTTTTTTAAGTAAAAAAAAGATGTGCGCTATCAAGCTTATACATGAAACCACCTTAAAAAAAATATTTCACATTTTTAAGATAACAAATGATGGCACAAATTGACTCCAAAGGTACAACATAACGCCAATTTCCATAGTAACGCATCCCGCATAACGCATCGAAACGCTCGCGTACGGAATAATTGAACAAAGCGGAGGACGGAAAAAACCTATGGAAAATTCAAAAATCCGCATTTTAAAGGCCAATTTGTGATGTCATTTGTTATCTTAAAAATATGAAACTATTTTTTAAAGGTTGCTTAGTGTATACGCTTTCTAGCGCACACTTTTTTTTCTTATTTACTTTTCCCGTTTTGTTAAAATAAATGTTGAAAAAAACTAACATTCGGTTTAAGCCGATCTTTTTTGCTTTACACCGAGCTAGCGGAATAATGAAGAAAGGCATCAAAAAACTAAAAACGCCAAAAGATAGCTAGCAAGTAGACTAAAAAGTAGTCCTTTACGGATTTAAAAAATCTTGAACACTGAAGAAGTTACAGCGTGTTGAAAAACATGGGTCAAAATGACCCATAAAAAGCATTCGGGCAAGTTTTCAAATCAATGAATTCTAGTGTTAAGATTATGGATAACGTAGGAAAATGGTTTCCAAAAAACTATTCATCAAATACTTTTTACTTAAATATATGAACACTGTTGGAAATTATAGTGGATCCCATTTCAAAAAGGATAAATCCTTCAAATAAATTAACTACTTTTCAAATAATAAAAATAATTTTGATGTCGTAGGAACACCCTGTATAAACATTGTTAGAACAACAATTTACTTCGATGTACAAAAACTGAACGATGACTGAATGTATACGATGACTTCTTCCTCTGCAGATGTCCGAGGCTGTTGCGTCAAGAAGGGCATAACGCACCGAACGTGCCTGGAGAAGATGTGCGATCCGGTGAAGGCCGACTTTACCGAGGTGCCGGACCTGATGGTGTGCGCCCCGTGGGCCAACATCACCTTCGCCTGCCTGGCGAACAACATCGATCACACGCCGTGCTGCAAGAGCCGCGGCATTCCCGAGGGCTGCCTGTCGTTCTGCTCCGGCACGGTGAAGGCACTCAACTTCAACTACTTCAAGTGTCTGCAGTACATGTCCGAGTATAGCAGCTGCCTGCTCCAAGGATACGGCGTACTGTCCGGACCTCCGTCGAAGCTAAAAGCACCGCTGATCGCGAGCCACTTCGTGGTGCTGGAATGGAAACCGCCAAAGATCCTGCCCGACACGGTGACCGCTTATCACCTGCACTACCGGAAGCTGGGCAGCGGCGAGGAGTACACCGTGCTGGAGAAGGACCAGGCGCCGGTGATTGTGGAAGATCTGGAGGCGGGAACCTACTACGAGGCGTTCGTTGTGGCGGTGAACGCACACGGCAAGGGTGGACCGTCGCCTCGGTTGGTGTTCCAGACCAAGCGTGACCTACGACTGGATCCACCTCAGGCGTTTTATAACATTTCCGCCTGCTGTCATGCGTCCGGACTTCTGCCTCAGTGTAGTCCACTCTGTAGCTACGACGCCAAGATGTCTGACATTCAGAAGTTGGGTAACACCTGCCGCGGACAGATCGGAACGATCGTACGGTGTAGCGCTGGAGGACGCGATCACACGTCCTGCTGCAGTCGTCGAGCCGTGCCGCCAAAGTGTCAATCGCTGTGTCGAGGAGTCATCACCAGCTCACCGGCCGACTGCCTACCGTTCGCCGGGAACATCATCCAGTGCTTCGAGGAAGGTATCGGACATATACCGCCACCAGTGGAGGATCTGCACGTCACCTCCGTCACCAATACGTCGATTTCGCTCGCCTGGGTCCCGTCGGAGATGGAACCGAACAACACGGAGCTCAAGGCGGCCGACTACCTCGTCCAGTACGGCAAGGTGAACAACATGACCATGTACGAGACGGTGATCAAGCTGGAACACGTAAGTAGTCGCTCCCAACGGGGGTGTTGTCGATGTCTTACGTACGACTGCTTCCCACGCAGGAACTCAACACCACCGAGACGGACATCGAGCTGAAGGATCTCGAGCCGAAGGCGCTCTACCGCATCACGGTTGTCTCCCGTGGTGAGCACGGCACATCGTTGCCCTCTTCCATGCTGCTCATCAACACCTCCCGCACCGATTCGGCCAGCACGGTGTACGGAGCGCCGTCGCCACCTCACTCCCTAACGGTGTCGGCCCACAGCGCCACCTGGATCACGGTCGCCTGGCAGCCGCCAGAGTTTTCCCATCCGCACGAGAGCATCACCTACCGCGTGATTCACAAGGTCGCGAACAACTACACCGTCATCGACACGCGGCTGCTGTGGGTGCGCGTCAACAACCTGCTGCCCAACACGCAACACATCGTCTACGTGGTGGCGATCGGGGCGAAGGGTACCAGTTTGCCCTCCGAGACGCTCGTCGCCTGGACGGACCCGGCATTGCCAGCGTACGTTGATGTAAGTTATGCCACGCAAACGTCTCCTGAAAGACTGAAGCTATTTCCATTTCGTTATTGTTCTACCGGTTTTCCGCGATCCAGATAGATTTAGATTTCGTGTGTTGAAGCAAACACGTATGAGTCAGAATAGTTGCTCAAGCCTATCATCCTTACTGCCTTACCATACTTGTACTCGTCTATTTAGTTTAATTAATTATTCATTAGTTTATTAAGTCCATCGAATATTGGTTGTCTACATCAGGGGTCGGCAAACTCTGGCCGCGAGCCAAATACCCAAGAACAGTTTAGAAAAGCTCGTCTAGAATCCAGCAAACAATACTGACACCATTACGGAACAAAATATGGCTCACAGTATTCAAAACAACTACAATTTTAATTTTTATAATTACTGAGAGTACGGCATCATGAGAGTAAAATCATGCTATATTAAAGTAATGTGAGTAGAGCATTTATTTCCAGTAGATTGAAAAAGTACAAACTTCAGTAAGGATCAAAATGAATTTTTATAAGAAACACTTTACAATAGTTGGATAACAAAATTGAAAGTCCATTTAAAAATGGTTTAATACCTTTTTACTTTCAAAATATTAAATCATTATTCTCAAGGCTTCTCGTCCGCGATTTCCGGTTCTTTTTCATCATCTGGGTCCATCCAGGAAACTTATGCCGACCCCTGATCTACATGAACTACTGGATAAAACATACATGTACAATTTCGTAATTTGTCTAAATGGTTATTAGTCAAATTATTTGTCTTACTTTTATCGAGTGTATTTAGATAAGTCTTCCTATCGTTTCTTGCTTCAAAAAGTCAGAACCAGACAACTTTACTGCGTGTTTTATAAACTGGATTCAGATTCTTGGTTCTCACGGATCATAAAACTAAAAGTGATTTTCGTAAAATCAATATCATCAGAAACTCATCGATCGCAAATCTATCCTGATTTTTAGAATTCGAGAATATTTTATCCGCAAAGTGCTTATTTTTCCGAAAAATAATTTAAAATTTGTAGAGCATTAATGTTTTAGCCATTCGTTCCAAAAAATGTCCTGTGAGCTGCCAAACGTTTAATTCCTTTGTGTCCCATTATTTCATTGTCTGTAGCCACCGACGGTGCATCCATCGGACATCATCTCCGAGGGTGGCTCGATGACGATCCTCTGCCTGGCGATGGGTAACCCGGCGCCGACGATCTCGCTCTACGTCGGTGGACACCTGGTACGGCAGGACACGTCCCGGCACATGATCACCGTGATCCACAACGTCACCACCGACATGGAGCACATCTCCTGCTACGCCGACAACGGCTACGGCATTCCGATGCAGGCGGCGAAGAAAGTCAACATAAGCTGTGAGTATGCAAGTTCGGTTGTGGTTGATGGGGAGCCCGCTTCAATGTTGACCACCTTGTCTTCTCTTCTCAGTTGCGCCACGGATACAGGCGTCGGGCATTCTGGTTGCCTCGATGGGAGACTCGGTCGATCTGAAGTGTACTATTCGGGCTCGACCGATTCCGAAGACGATGTTCTGGCGTGATCACGATGGACGGGTGCCGGTCATTCAGGGTGGCAACTACGTCATGTCGATGACGAATGATGTTGATGTAAGTGGAAACGTCTTCGATGGTGTTTTATCACATCGGTTTGATGTAATTTTCCTCTCGACAGGATAACGCACTGTACGTGATGACGTTGACGATCAACAAGCTCACACCGCAGGACGTCGGTGACTACTTCTGTCACGCGGAGAACGCACTCGGATCGTCGACCCGCGCCGTGTCGGTTCGTATCCGCAATACGGCCGCTTCGTTCAACACCTCGGAGTGTTGCGTGGCGCAGAACGTGTCGTCCGCGTGCATGAGTGCGTGCTCGTTCTACATCGACATCGAGAGCGTCATCGATCGGCCCGAGTGCATCGTGGACTTTGACAAGCTGATGCGCTGCGCTGCCGACGGTTCCGACCATCGCGGTTGTTGTGCCTCGAAGGAAGTGCCGAGACGCTGCCTGAACTGGTGTCGAGGTGAACCGATCACTCCGCCCGGCATCTGTGCCCTCCAGCACACCCGGACGATCGTCGGTTGCTTCCAGGAGAACCGGGACCGACTTCCAGGGCCGCCTCAGAACCTGAAGGTGCAAGTCCTCAGCGACGAGAAGGTTCAAATCCGGTAAGTTCCGACCCGATTATCGATCGTTCGATCATTCCGCTTGAGTGACAGTTTATTCTTCGACCAGATGGGACCCGCCGGTGAAGAACCCGAACACGGTCGAGGGTTACCGCGTGTTTTGGCACGACCTCGAGCCGGTCTCCGACAACCTCTCGAACGTGATCAACGGTCTTGCGACGAGCCGGCTCGATGCGAAGGAAACGAGCATCATCCTCGAGGGCCTCCGGCCGAACGTCATGTACGAGCTGGTGATCAAGGCCGGCAACCACCTGGGCGCCAGTGTCCTCTCCGAGCCGCTGCACTTTACGCTCGGGGATCACCACATCACGAGTGCGTCGCACGCCACGAACGCTGGCGTCGTCAGCGGCATCATCGCCGGCCTGATCGCCATCGTCCTGGCCATCGCGGCCCTCTTCATCGTGAAGCGGCGAAAGTTTGGCCAGAAGCAGGCGAACGGCGGTGTCGCGTTCGAAAACCCGAGCTACCTTCGGGAGATGAACGTCGAGCACGTGCAGGTTAGTTCGTTGATCCGAAACGCATACTAATTTGGTTTTATAAGATTCTTCTAAAATAAGGACAAATAACACATTATTTTATTATTTAAATTTCACAACATCATGGTATTATTTTTGTAGTTCATTTGAAGGCATTTTTTTATTAGTTTTATTTTTATGCAAACATTGGAATACTTTGATATATTTTAAATTAAACAAAATTATTCACTGCGGGTTTTTAGCTGTCGATCATTTATTAAATTAGCTGTAAGTCGGGTTTTATTTATTTGGGTTGTAGTTGGTTGTATAATTCATGGGAAACTTCTTTAAACACAAATCAACCTTTCTTCTTCGACATAGAAAGGCTTTACCCCAAGATCTTGTATTTCGATCCTGATACTACTGACTCGTATAGGAACTTAGAGAACACATCTTTTAACACTAGAATCCAAATTGGGGTCATTTGGACCCAAACGCGATTTTAACATTTAATATCTCAAAAACGGCTGAATATTTAAAAAAAAAAGGTGTCTTATAATCCAAAGTAGCATCTAAGAAAAATAATTTCAGATTTTTTTGTTGGACCAATTCCGAGAACCAACTTGACTATCCCTCAAATGCTTTTTATGGGTCATTTTGACCCATGTTTTTCAAAACGCTGTAACTTCGTCATTTTTTAAGATTTTTTGAATCCGTAAAAGGCCACTTTTTAGTCTATTTGTTTGCTATCTTTTGGCGTTTTTAGTTTTTTGATCCACCTTACCCTTTCTCCGCTAGCTCGGTGCATATTAAAATAGAACGGTATTTCGCGATTGTCAAAAACTGAAAGTGTGCAATTTTTTGCAGGAAAATTTTTTTGAAGTAAAAAAAAGATGTGCGTTAGAAATCTTATACCTCATCCACCCTTAAAAAAATATTTCATATTTTTAAGAAAGCAAATGATGGCACAAATCGACCTCAAAGGTACAACATAACGCCAATTTTCATAGTAACGCATCCCGCATAACGTATCGTAACGCTCACGTACGGAATAATGGAACAAAGCAGAGGTATCCATCTTTTTTGCTTCACACCGAGCTAGCGGAATGATGAAGGAGTACATAAAAAATCCTTAAACGCCAAAAGATAGTCCACAAATATACTTAAAAGTAGTCGTTTACGGTTTTAAAAAATCTTGAACGCTGACGAAGTTACAGCGTGTTGAAAAACATGAGTCAAAATGACCCCTGAAAAGCATTCGGGCAAGTTTTCAAATCAATGTATTCTAGTGTTAAACACTGAAAATTTGGCCTTCTTTACTCATTTAACCTGCATGCTGTTAAGCACTTGATCGTTAAAGGATTTGTTAAGATTTTGGTAGTTAACTTAGTTCCTTACACGATGGTTTGGGAATAATTTAATTTTTCGGTTTTATTAAGCGATATCACATGGCAATGGGCACAAAGGGAACAATTGGTATCCAGGAACAGAAAATTACTCTAGCATGGCATGAAATTGGAAACAATGATGACAAAATTGATTATTGCTATTAATTTTTTCGGAAGGAATTAACCTACCTATAATTATTTTATTTGTTGTGGTTTTAAATATTCAACAGCAGAATAAGAACGTTTTATGATTGTCTTTTTTCATTGGTTTGCGGGAATCGATGAAACTTATTTGCTTGTTTACCCTTCAAATAAAAAACTCAACCAACTTCAATGTTGTTCAAATGGCGTCCTGGCAAATGTGTTTGTTTGCTTCCACAGATCCCGGCCGTGTCCGGGCAGACCGTCGGCAATGGGGCGGACTGGCGCCAGGAGTCGCTGCACGCCGCCAACGGAACGGCCACGACCGGGCTGGGCCACGACAACGCCGTCGTGCCGATGGCGACCGAGGTCAACCCGTCGCTGTACGAGGAGCTCAAGCTCGGCCACGATCGGGCCGGCTTCAAGCGGCTGGTCTCCTAGGAAATGGCCCCCAGGAGCGACCGAACCGGAGCGGTACCGGCCACGGTACTTGTACATACCACCAGCGGACAGTTTTAGATGTGATCGTCGGCGCAACCGGGACGCCGGGGAAGCCGATTTGTATTTTGTACTAACCGATTAACTCTGCGTGTGTTACTGTGAAGGAGGAAATAAGAGAGGGAAAGAAACAGAGACACACAAAAAAACGGAAATCAGCAGAACTAGAGCACACACCACAGAACCAGATAGTAGAATAAGAATGTTTTTGGAGGAGTAGAGGTCAGAGCTAGGTGCTGCAATTGGATGTATGAACTGTTTTAGTATTTCACTTCACTTTTCACGATGGACGATGGAATATTTGCACCAACGCACGACACGTCCAAGGGACTGTTTTTTTAAACATCGAGTGAGCATCCCATTCTCCTTCGATGTCGTGTGGAATGTTTGGGGTCTAGATCCAGCCGAGCAAGAGGTACCGCTCTAGTCAAAGAATGAAACAACAACGATACTAGCGCTAGCATAGCTACGAGCTTGCGATTATTCTTTTAAAATACGGAGCAGAAACTCCTGAGTGAATCTCGTCCTTCGATAAGTTACCACCACAACTTACCCAGTGCAAACAGAGAAAACTCTTGCTGAAAAAGCCCTCAAACAGTGCAATAGTACACCCTAAGGACCGATTCAATGTACTTAAGCCTTGTGAAATGTGTGTTGACATGTTAACATTATTTCCTTTCACAGAAAGAAACATGAAATATATCATTGCGCACACCTTATAGACCCCCGAACGCGTCAAGGTGGGCATCCTCCTTGGCGGGAATGGCATAAAACAGAATGAGTCCACGCACCAGCACAGGAAAACCTGCTCGTCGGGTCGGTTTTGACCGATGTGGTATTCCGGCAATGCAAATAGAAAATTATTTAATAGGCAGTGGGTTTATAAAAAAAACAACCGTTGGACATTTAAATGATGAGTTAAAAGGTTGAAAAATATTTTTTCAACAAATTGTGACGTTAGTGAACTCTGTAGTGCACACAACACACACAGTAAACAAGAAGAACACACACTTATAACACGTACTAGTAAAATGTGTGACCCGAGTTAAAAGTGAAACACACAAACCAGTTAATTCTGTTCAAGCCAGTAACGAACCACGTTTGTATAGTTGTAACAGTTGCCGCGTCGAGTTGTGAAAGCAAACCGTGACGCAAAGACGTGAACGACGATAAGGGGCGACCGAAGTAGGAGGAGGAGGGATGTAACGTAGCGGATTGTAAAGCAATAAAATTTGAGAATAGTTTTATAATAAAAAAGGAGAACATTTACTCGCAACCGGTTTTATTTTGATCCCTTAACCGACGACATATCACAAGGATTTGTTGGTTGTTTGAAAGTTTTATTTCAAATTTTACTAAATATAAGTTCACCATTTTTCCTTCAACCGTTCAGACACGTTTCAACCCAACTTTGGTAGAAAAAAATTATTGAGAAGCTAATAAGGCACATCAAAAGAAACCCTTGCCAGTATCTTAACCATCGTTTCCGAAGAATGATGGATTATAACGGCAAAAAACTGGATTCTTCAGCCAAAGGTGGCCAACTTTAGGGTAGACAGACTGATTAAAAATTACCTCGGATATTACCCGCTCGAGATCCATTTCCACGAGCAAAGGGATGAAATTCGCGGGGATTGTTTTAATTACTCCTTTCCCGAGAAAGCAACAGAGGGGCCACTTTTGGATACTTCTTAAAAAGGGCCGCCCAACGCCGAAGGGATCCTCAAGGCGTTAGGTAATTGGTTTCGAAGAAATGTCTTAATGGTTTTCAGCAAAACCTGAGGGTTATATTAGCCGATAGATTTTGATTCATTCGATGTAATTGTAAACGTTCGTGGTGTTGGAACGACTTTGCTATAACTCTCTTCATTTATCACATGTTTCTCAAAATATTCGGTTTGCGAATGTGAAACATGAAAAATGCCATCACAAACAAAATGATTGATAAATAAAATATAAGAAAGAAAAACGTATTGCAACATTTAAATTTTCTCGTCAAACAATTATTATTTCTCTAACCGGTTTATAATTATTTCAGGTGTTACAGCACTATTTTTCGTTATCGATTATTGCTTCGAATAAGAAAGATGATATGATATTTCAAAAGGTTTAAATGAATGGCCAATGACAGTTTTTTTAAATTCACTTTTTTTAGTTCTAACTAAGCCTGAGAATGGTTGCATATTTTATTTAAAATATTGGAAATAAATTTTTTTACTTTAATATAAAACTGGAAATGGATAGAAATGAATTTAAATTTTCGTTAAACTACTACTTGACAACGATTCGAGGTTGTGACGAGTGTGAAAGCTTTTATTGGAAAATAAGCATGGAAAAGAATGTTAAATTTCCTTTGCAAATCAAAGTAATTTACTAAATAATTTGCTTAATCTTATTTTGATTTATTATTTATACTTAGCTGGACTCATCAAACAGTCTGGGGTTTTTTTCAAACTTGATGAATATCATTGTTTCCACCGAGTTATGAAAGATGATATACCTAATGGAATAAAAGATTTCATCTCGCAAACCACGGCAAACCTGCAAGAGATAGGATGGAGTTGGATTTTATTCATTTTCCACCCGCTTGAAACCGGAGACGCTCAACAACTTTCGTCGCCTTTCGTCTCGTCGTCGGGAGAGACTGTCGTCAAGCTTGAGTGAACACACCTTGTGGTGCACCTTGTATCCTTTTTGCGACCGCATCCTTCCGTCGACAGAACCATTTCCCCTACAGGGTGGGGGGCGGGGAGAAATGCACAATGTCGCACCGAGAAAGAGAACAACTACCAGCACCAGCACCCAACACGAGCGGAAAGGCTACGCCGTTGGACAATAATGCAATCGCCGTCACAAGCTGTGTCCCGCAGCATGCCGGTCCCACGAAATGGGACAACTTTTCCAATCCCATGCATTCCAGGGGAAAAACGCACTCCTGGGGAAGCCCTGGGTGGGAGGGTGCTGGAAAGAAGGAAAACTCGTAGAATCAATCCAGAAAGAAATGCAACTTTCTCGCCTATGGCCGAAATGGAAGTTTAAAGGTACTCGGCCCCCTTTTTCCATCGAGAAAATGGAACGGAAAGTAGGAAAGAGCCGGGGAAAACTTTTGCGCTTCACCAAATGGAATGTTCCATCCCGACGGTATGTCACCCGGTGGGCAACTTTTTCCGACAGATTTACCAGGGTTTAGCTAGATTTGAGTGCATCTTGTTTTGGGTACCGGGTTTTTCCTTTTTCTTTCCGTTTTCTTAAGCATTGTTTCCCTTCCGGCTTTCCGTTGCCACGAAAACCTTTTTTCCATATTTCTATATTGTTTCTAGTGTTTTGCGCGTGTGTTTCGATATCAATATTTATATGCGTGACTTTTCTCCCCGACCGGAAAAAAAACGGGAAAGCGAGGGAAGGAATGACAATATAAATATGCATCGAGAGTGACGCACATGTGATGCTGCGCCGCTGGCAGAGAGATAAGAGAGTGTTTTTCCGAGTGGAAAATGTGTTTGCTGAAAGTCGAAGCAAAACACTCGGCGTGGTGATGTTCGTTCTTCATACGCTTTCCAATTCTTCAGTCAGTTTTATGCACCCTGGAATGCATTTACCCCATCGGATCAGTATGCGGTTTATTTTTGGGTCGTTTTGTCTCAAGAGTGACGCATTGTTTCATTTTCATAATTGCACAATTGTTTGAACAAATCATTTTTATTGAAGAAAGAAGAATTGAAGAGCTCAGAAGAATTCGTAGACCAACATCGGGCGTAGGTTGGAAGAAAGCTACGCAACGGAATTTTTCAAATGGAATTGTTTCCAGGTGCCATGAAGGTAATGAAGTTGGATTTTCTGCTGAAAGATCTAAAGTAACAGACTCTATAAAATTGTTTCATCGTCGAGTGAGAAAAATCGGATACAGTTACAAGTAGCACAAACTGTGCTAGCTTTTACTTTTACTCATATGTCATGAAGCCAGTAATCATTTGATGTTATTTCATTGTTTTTGTTTATTTTTGTTCTTTATTGTCGTACTGTTTTTAATTGTTGTATCTCTCACTTACATATAGATATAACACAGATCTAACATATAAATCTCAGCGTTGTCTGGAGGAGTTATTTGAACTAGGATGAGTTTCCTAGGATGAGTTATTTGAACTTGGTTTGTTGACATCCGCCCACCGCTTTAGCCCTGGTGGTGCTTGGTGGTAAAATATTAAATCTTATTACATGTATGTCATCTTCATCTTCCATGACTGTATAAACCAAGGCTCTTTAAAATTTTAATATGAAAAAGAAATATTGAAATCAGCAAAAATGCAATTGTTCAAAACGACAGCAAAACATAAAAAAAATTGTTTTAGTCGTCAAACTGTCCTACCCTCAAAGTGCTGTCGTACTAAATTACCCAATTGAAGCAAACATGAGAAAAACTATGCTGGAAACCCAGTTGAACCATCCGTTCTTTTTTATGTGCTTAACCATTGCATACAAAACTCAAACCGTGCACTGGCGATGCCCGAATGGAGTGGGAAAACAGAGAGAAGATAAATAAAATCTCGGGCTGTATGAGTCCGATCGGAAAAAATAGCATACCAATCGAAAGATATCGTGTAGATCTAGCTACGTAAAAATTTTCACGGCTCTTATGTAAGCCGTTTGGACGCTATTAAAAAAGATGGGGGAAAATCCATGCCGGCTACAGGGTAATGTACCTTGTACAATTAATATGTCGGGCTGTATGAGTCCGATCAGAGAAAACAGCATACCAATCGAAAGATATCGTGTAGATCTAGCTACGTAAAAATTTTCACGGCTCTAATGTAAGTCGTTTGGACGCTATTAAAAAAGATGGGGCAAAATCCATGCCGGCTACAGGGTAATGTACCTTGTACAATTAATATCTCAGGTTGTATGAGTCCGATCGAGGAAAGTAGCATACCAATCGAAAGAACATGAGTAGATCTAGCTACGTATAAATTTTCACGGCTCTAATGTTAGCCGTTAAGACGCTATTAAAAAAAGATGGGGAAAAATCCATGCCGGCTACAGGGTAATGTACCTTGTACAATTAATATCTCAGGTTGTATGAGTCCGATCGGGAAAATTAGCATACCAATCGAAAGAGCTTGAGTAGATCTAGCTACGTAAAAATGTTCACGGCTCTAGTGTAAGTCGTTTGGACGCTATTAGGAAAAAACGGGACAAAAACTGGGACAAAACTCATGCCTCCATTCAAAAATAAATAAAAACCGTTTCAATGTAATAATTAATCATATTTTTCGAATAATTATCGCTCACAAGCCCCACATGCAAGTCTTGCTTACAAGTCTCACGTACAAGTCTCGCTCACAAATTTCACATACAAGTCTTGCATACAAGTCTAATGCATGAGCATACAAGTTTTTGACTTGCATGCAAGTTTTCCGGTTTTTTGGCGAGAAAAACCAGTCCGACGACTTGCATGCAAGTTGCAT